>JBBPCZ010125823.1:0-24903 GCA_037974445.1 Brycinus macrolepidotus | reverse complement strand
AAAGAGTTTGAAGATGGGTAGATGGCTACTGGCTAGCTTACCTTTCAGGGTGTTTACGCTCCAGGTGCCTGGTGAAGTTTGAGGTAGTCCTGGCTGTCTCGGTCAAGGAGACTTTGCAAAATCTGCATTTTGCCTAATGCTTCTTTTTTGAACCTGTGCTGCAAAAAACTCTTTGTGTTCTATGAACGCAAACTTTATGACTGAAGAATTTGTTGACATTATTTCTGTACCTTACTGGATAGCCTACTACTGCTGACATTACTGTAACTGACTGACTAGGCTTACTGCTCACTATGATGCTGGATCTAACGTTAAACTAGCGCTACACTTGCGTATTTTGATTAGATGAGTGCCAATGTCTGAGTCACAACAAAATACATGTATGTCATTGATTGGTTGCATTTGAAGGGTGGAAAAGGCGAAATAATAATAATGTTGCATTATCAAACATTACATTGTGTGTCATGGATACTGTTGGCTCCAAATCTCCCGACCACTATGTCGATCTGAGACAGCAAGACCAAGACAACGAGACCAAGACAAGACCGAGGGATCCGAGACCAAGACAAGACCAAGACCAAAGACCGTCGAGACTGTGACAAGACCAAGACCATGTAAAAGTGGTCTTGAGACTGTTCTCGAGACCAAGACCGGTCTCGAGACATCCAACTCTAATCTTGAGTTGTGAATGAGATCTGATGCTCAGTTTTTGGCAGTGGTGGTGGTATTGGTAATGGTAAGACAACATAATAAACAAAATGAACAATTGTCATTATAACTCTAATTAGCATATGACAGCATAAGATCTTACAAACTGTAATCCAACATTGTATCCATGTAACGATGCTGTTTCATTAATGGACATAATCTGTCATGACAGCATATGACCATTTGCTGTGTCACATTCATGGCATAGTAATGTTAATGTTATGTAGCAGGGTTCAAGTAAATTAGAATAGTTATTAGCAAACATATGCCAAATTAGCATATATTTTCCCACTGAGAGTACTTGCAGTGTGTCATGTCTGGGCCACCTCGGTCATGCCCCCTACAGAGCCCGCCTCCCGAGTTTTGACACGCGCAGCCCTGGACGCAGGGTTATGACGTCATGTGTTGTTGCGTGCTTGGTCATCGGGAGCCTAGGCAACCCAGGTGTTAGCACCGAGCATATTAGCTGGGTTGCTAGGCACCTGGTGACATGTCCACCTGTGTCTAGTTTAAGTTAAGTAGATCTTGTTTATTAGACTATTATTTGTGTTGTGTGATTGGTTGTCTACGTGTGTGATCGGCATGTGGTCACCAAGCTCTACCAATGCACGTCTTGGGTTTGTACAAAACTTTACTTGTGATTTTGCCTGCACCTGTGTCTCTGTGTCAGCCTCTGGACTCGTGCAGAGTTCATCTAGTACTCACCACGACAGACTGCTCTCCAAGTGGCAGTTGGAGAGCCTCCCTTCCCTAAGCCACACTAAGTGAGGCTGGAGTCTCTACGTGGCACGTTTCAGTACCAGTGACTGTACGCTCTGTGTTTCCTTCCATCTGTCTCGACTGGCGTGAGGTGCGTAGCCGTCCCCACTTATGGCGTGAATAGTGGAACTACTCGACTGGCCTCGGAGTACACAGGCCACTGAACTCGTAAGTCGTCGAAGTGACCAAGTCTTCTCTCCCTCGGGTTCGGGTTCCTATTTGGAGTGAAGGTCCTCCTGGAACCACCTTGTACTAGCATTGACTAAAGTGTTCTTGTCTGGAGCTCAGCGAGCTCACCCTTCGTACTGTGTTCATTAAACCTTATTGAGAAACGAAAGCTGATTCCTGCAGTTGTGTCTTTCCAGTGTACCCGGCATAACACAGGGTTACAAATGTGAAGGGAATCATTACAAAACAGGAAACCAATTAATTGGCTTAGGGGGTCAGGCATGAACCTTCCAAGTTTGATTATTGACTTTTCAAATTTGGATCACTAATAGAACCAATATAAACATGAGAAACACTGGCACACACCTGTCTATCAGCACAATGCTGCAATTAATTGCATAGTCCAATAATGGATTGGTGGTACAGGTGAGATAATGAGAAAATTAGATCTGTCCACATTTTCTGCAAAAAGTCAAGTTAATCTCCTGGCTGCCGAGTCTATATGGAATTTTCCCCACAAACCTGTGAAGAAACATCACAGGCCTGTAAATGGGCCTCAGAAGTATCCAGGTCTACTGTAGCGCTTTTAATGATAGAAAATGGCCCGAGGGTTCAGAGTAAAGATTTAATTCATTGTTTGACTGGGGATACACTCTGTCATTGATCTTAGACCGTGCATAAATTTTAAAAGCTTAAAAGAGATTTATTTATTCATTTATTTCAAAGAGAACACACCATTGCTTCGCTTTCCACTTGCATTTATATAGTATAGACTAATTTGATTGGGATACCTAATATTACTACTAAAATTATGAAAGTATTTGTTTCCCATCACAAGACTAAACTGTCCGGACATGTTGCGGTGGTGCTAGTGATGAAGGGCCCATATATATTTAAAGGTTCACCCAAGACGTATGTGTGGTTTTAAGCACCAAAAATGGTTATAATTGGTCAGTGATTACATTACCATTTTCCAACCTCTCTTTAACCTGTAGTGAACAATGACAATATTTGGGTATAAAAAACACCCAACTACAACTACCCAATACACACCTACATTTTTTTACCCCAAAGAACCACTTGGTTTCAAGTTTCAAGTTTATTTAAATAGCACATTATCATAAACAAAAGAAATAAAAGAATACTAATGCTGGGCAATGATTAAAATTTTTAATCGTAATTAATCGCAGGATTTTCTATTTGCAAAATTCAATAATTAATTCAAAAGTAATGTATTGCACACTTTTATTTTAAAAGCACTGCTATATGAACAAAAGTGCAATGACATTTGGTTTGCAAACACTTTAAACAAATAAAGTGCTTTTTAACAGCAGTATTCCCTTTATGTAGTTGCACTTAAAATATTTCTTGTAAATCTCAACTTAAACATTAATGTAATCAAATCAAATATAAAACCAAAGCTATTTGCCACTGCCAGGGCATTAACATTTTATCTAGTTTGTTATAGAAAAACAAGTTACCCTCAGAGTTCAGAGCATGGGAAAACATCCCCCCCCCCACCCCCCTCCGAACAAGACGTAGAGCGCTGCACGCACACCACATTAAAAATGCTTCTGGCCCCCAACAGCAAGTTAACATTTATGAATCTGTTTTTTTTTTCTGAACAGGTACCAGCAGAAACATTTTTCTTTTATCAGGGAGCAGCGTAAACAGTCTATGTTCAGTAGCAGGTGTCCCTGTTAGCGTGAGGTGAAGTGGTCGAGCACAAAAAAAGCAACAAACGTTAAAAATAATAGTTATTAAAAAAACTGCGTTAACGTGTGATAAAATAGTTGTCGGTGTTAAGTAAAGAATGTGTTAATGCAATAATAACACGTTAACTTGCCCAGCCCTAAAGAATACATAAAAGAAAAAGTGCAGTAGAAGTGCAAATGTTCAGAAGAAGGCAGAGGAGAATAGTGCAGTTTTTACCAGTTTTTTAAACCTGGCTACAGTTGGTGCAGATCTGATACTTATGGGCAGTTTGTTCCAGCAGCGAGCTGGATGGTGACTAAATGCCATTTCACCATGATTAGTTTCGGCACTTTTTACCACTAGCTGACCAGCTCCTGCAGATCTAAGAGACCTACTAGGAATATATGCTTTAAACATATCAGAGATGTATTTGGAACCCAAACCATTGAGTGACTTGTACACAATGAATAACGCCTTGAAATCAGTTCTGTACTGAACCTAGAGCTGGTGCAAGGACCTGAGAATTGAAGTAGTGTGCTCCCTTTTCTTGGTTTTGGTTAGAACTCTGGCAGCAGCATTTTGAATGAGCTGGAGCTGCCTAATGGTCTTTTGGGGAATCCCAGTGAGGAGAAGGTTGCAATAGTCAACCATGCAGGAAATTAAGGCATAGATAAGTCTTGTCTGGACACAAAGTCTCTGTTTTTAAAGTGGCAATGCTGACTTTGTTACAGCTTTGATATGATCACCAAAACAAAGGTCTCCATCCATTATCAAGCCAAGATTTTTTACATGGTGGATGTCCTCAGTGCTCTAGATTCCAGGTGGGCACTAAGAATTGATCTTCCCTTTTTATTTCCAAACAAGATAATCTCTGTTTTGTCTTTATTTAATTGAAGAAAGTTTTGATACACACAGTTATGTACTTTATCGAGGCACCAACACAATGAATCTATTGGACCAAAGTCAATTGTGAGAGAGCTAGTTAGATCTGAGTGTTGTCTGCATAGTTGTGATAGGACAACTTTGTGAGCCATTTGCATGCCCACAGCATTACAATGGGGTCAGTATTTCGGTTCAGTCACTACAAAACCTTAATTTTGCATGTCAGGTCACTCATTCCTGCAATTTCACACAGTGATGCAGAGAAGGGCGTAATATTACCCCGTACCCAACCATGCACCCACACACACATACACTGGTCAGCCATAATATTAAAACCACCTACCTAACATTGGTTTTACCAAACATTAAAACCTAACAGCCATAACATTGGAACCACCCACCCCCTCCCCTATTTATTCCTAATCTTGGTGAAATGCCAAGACTAGAAACAAGCTAAATTGAGCAATAAACCCAGTAGTGTGTAAGTTGACTGAATTAGCATAGGTGAAAGAGAGGAGCCATGAGGGAACTTGAGGAACTGTTGTCTAAGTGGGTGTGATCTTGCCTTTTTAAAGCTGAATTTTCCATCCCCAGGTTTCAGCCCCACACTGATTGCAGAGGTTCTGGGCCACTGCTACAGTGCATTTGATTGGTGCTAACCTTTCAGGCCAACTGGCTAAACTTGTTTTGCAGGGTAACCTGGGGACTGTCAGACGACTCTTCTGCCCTCTCATGCACTCCTCTTCTTTTTCCCCTCCCTCACTTTCGATCTCTTGCTCTTGCTGCCTCTTTCTCCCACTTGCTGCTTCTCATCTCCGCCGCTTTTCCAACTTTTTCTCTGCTTGCTGTGAGAGATCAAGAGGCTCTTAGTGGAAAACATGAGAACATGAAGACAGGCTGGCTGTTCAGTACCGTAATTTAGCAAGGATTTTTCAGCTCAGCTTTATTTAAATTCTGTGTTCAAACAATTGCATTCAATTTTCATATTCAAACACAGTTAGCAGTCCCACTAGTTCCCAGGTCCAAATGAACCATGCCCGAGCCCTCTTCCTCAAGCATGTTCTGGCACGGTACAGGCAGATCACACTCGCCAAAGAACTTGACTTTGGGGGTCAAATGTCCTCGGGCTTGGCACAGATCACCTAGTGTGAGGACACCCTTAAACTAAAGTATTAAAGCACATTAAAAATAGTAGTGTAAGAAATTATAATGATCTAACGAATAAGGAAAAGGGTAAAATTTCATCTCACATTCAAACTCCTAGGATATCAGGTATTAAAAATAATTTGCACAACATTACAGCCTTATTTTTTATTTTACAAGCTTATCAGAAGTACTCGGGCATAGTTACAGTTGATAAGCCATGACTGGACAAGAGGAACTTAGGAGGAATTTAGTGAAAGGATACGCTATAGGTGCTTTGATTTGCAACATTTTCTTTTTATTCCATCATTTTATTGCACAATACCTTCCAGAAGGAAGTGGAGTAAAGAGTGGAATACCAAGCTCTTGGTATTAAGGCCTTGTCAAGGTCCTTACTCATAACCCATTGTGACATTGTGGCAGGAGATTAATCTGGTATTTCGTGCTTGAAAGCGCCCTAGTGTGGATAAATCTGCAAAGAAAAGAAATTCCTACTCCGTCATATTAAAGACTGATCACCAGTTATAGCTGCAGATGTAGCTGGTAAAGGTAGAACAAACAGTTATAATGCTTTGGGGGCAAATATTTTTTTACATGGGTTGCAAAACCTATATAGAACTGTGGTGCATAATATGACAGCAGCATCCATATGCCATTATGAATGAGCCTACAATATTTCACTTAAATTGTCCATTCATACAGAATGTGTTTGTGATGTGGGTATCAAATTTTGTGAAGTTTGAATCTTTATGTTACAAGATGGCAAGTGAAGTGAACACATTTTGCATTGACACATGCGAGCACAAGTGGAAAGACCAAATCCTGGAAAATAACTAACATATTAACAAGAGATAAAATTTAGCCAAATATACACAAAATTAACAAGAATTTCAACACTCCAGTACATACTGAGCTCAGCTTCTGTCAATCACTATCTCAGCATAGTTGATTCAAGTTGCTCAAGGTAAAGCTCATTTAGAACCAAATAGAATGCTAACAATCCAATAACTTAATTAATTAATCTGATTTAAACAGTGCTGTATGTTTTATTTATATATTAGATGTCACAGTCAGCTCCATGTCCAGTCTCTGGAGTACTGAGCTTGGGCTACTTCTCCCGCTACATTTGTTTGATTACTTTCACTTGTGTTAAGCCCCGATTGACCTGGAGATCACTGTTAGTTCACCTTTATGCCTACCGGGTGGTTTGTCTTTGTCTGTCATCTGTATGTGTGTGTGTGTGTGTGTGTGTGTGTGTGTGTGTTTTTTAGCCGTGAAATGGCCTGCAGAAGTTTCCTGGCTCACGTTAACCTTTACTAAGAGGAATCCTGCTCTTGACTTGCAGGTTCAGCCTGTGGATTTTACTCTCCTGACATTCATGGACTTGTGTTTACACTTCTGAGAGTCCTGGCGGTCATTCCTGAGTTTGCTGATCTGTTTGTATGAGCCAAAATCATAGTGAATCTTGTTTGGATCTACCACCATTCTTCTGATTAAAATTTTCCGTGCACGTGCATCTACTGCTCTTCCGTGAACGTGCATCTATCATCTGGGGGCAATGCAAGGGTAGCCCTGTCACAAACAGCTAGGATCATGCGCCCCCTAGAGGCTAACTTGCCATTCAAATGTAATAATTTTTGGTGAAATGGTTGTCAAGCTACTGCCCAAAAAGTACTAGCATGAAGGGACACACCCTCCTAGGGACACAAATCTCTTTTTCCATATCAGTCATGTGGGGCTGCAAGTAAGCCAAGTGTCATGTGGATTGTAAATATATGACTTCTAAATTTATAAAAAAACAGAGGAAAAGTGGCTAATACTCTTTCATCGTACTTCAATGCAATACGTATCTGAAAAGGCTTTTTTATGCCCCCAACCCCCCAAGTCCCTCAAGTGAAGAGTGAGTAGGAACAGAAGATGGTGTTTCTAATAAATTGGTTGCAAGTGTATCACACTAATGCTAATACTTTTTTACAGACCATGATGGACAGAATGTGAAGCTTGTCAAGTGGTTCTGTTTGAAGCCAAATGGGTTAATGTAGCTTCAGTACTACAACGAGTTTTATTAAAGAACAATGGCTGATTGATATAATTGCAGTAATGGGTTCAGTTCAAGGCTGTGGTGGTGAGTTTGTATCTGTCCATAATATTCAGATTGAAGCACCAAAAGTTCTTCACTGCAAGGTGTTTGAAGACTTTGAGGGATGCATCATCATCCTGTATTGAATGACATTTACATATTTGAGGTTACCATATTTAAGTGGGGCCTTCGTGGATTGGACTAGATTATGAACTGGACTAGTTTGTCCAGCATATCCCACAGATGCTCTATCTGATTGAGATCTAGGGAATTTGGAGACCAAGTCAACACCTTGAACTCTTCGTCATGTTCCTCAAACCATTCCTCATCAATGTTTGAGCTGTGGCAGGGCACATTATGCTGCTGAAAGAGTACACAGGCATTAGGGAATACCCTTGCCTTGAAAGCATGTACTTGCTTTGTAACGATGTTTAGATGGGAGGTATGTAGAAATGCAGGACTCAAAGTTTCCCAGCAGGACTCAAGGTTGCCCAGAGCACCACACCTGCCTCTATCGGCTTCCCATAGTGCATCCTGATAACATCTCTTCCCCAGGTAAGTGACACATTCACATCTGGCTGTCCACATGACGTAAAAGAAAACATGATTCATCATACCAGGGCTCCTTCTACCATTGCTCCATGGCTCAGCTCAGATACTCATGTGCCCATTGCTGGTGCTTTTGGTGGCAGACAGACAGAAGCCTCACTTCAATCATGAACATGACACATGATAACTTATTGAGTGAACTCTATTGTCAGAACTGAGTGGGCCATGCATAGAAATGACCAGAAAACACCATCTTATCCACTACAGCCTTTTTTGAAAATAGTTATTAATAAAGAGCAAAATTATGAACAATTACAGCATTGAATATTGCACTCACTCATCACTCTTGCATGCACACCATGTGTAAAAGTACCCAAGCTATTCAGAAATCTGGCACTGGCTTTTGAGTACACCCAATATTCAAAAGGTCTACTCATTGTAATTTTAGTTTACCTTCATAAGGCTACACAACACCAACAATAGCTTGTCATGGTAATGCACATAAATGTCAGCATTTATGAAGGCTTACTCCAACAAGCATCAGACTGATTTTTCATGCTATTTCACATCAGCTAGAATTATGAAAAATATTAGAACCACATAAGACTAATATGGGTAGCATTTTCACCATTCAGCAAGAAGGTTCTAGGTTTGATTCCTGGCTAGGGGATCAAGGGTCCTTTCTGTGTAGAGTTTGCATGTTCTGTATGTGTTTCAATCGGGTACTCCAGTTTCCTCCCATAGTCAAAAACCATGCCTGTCCATATGGATGCTGGGATAATCTTCAGCACCCTTCCATGACCCTGACTAAGGATAGGCTGATCAGATAATGGATGAATAAGGCTAATGTGACTTATAGCCTTATGAACACTATCCTTTGGTAAATGGTTACTGTAATTTTAGCAGGAAATCTTGTTCAGGGGTTATGGATAGAGTCATTTTTGTTGGAAATGGTTATTAACATGTAAGGTAGATGTTTAAGAATCAGGCAGGCTGTACACGAGCATGGCATGACTATGAGGTAGAAGCAACTAATAAACTGGCAGCTGAGTGTATCTGAGCAGTTCTACTCAACTGCTAGAGTACACAGCACTCCCATTGTTTCCTCCAGAGTCTTCCAGGCAGAATCACCAGGTTTGATTAGAGGAGTTGGTTCTTGCAGCTGCAGGAAAAGGGCAATGTCCACTACCCCACCTCCCCCTTTGCTTTTCCCAGAACACTTTTTTTTTTTCAGAATGAAAATATAATAATGTGTTTGTAAATAGAGGATGGCACCAGCTCATGGCTTTTTGCTGTTGCAGTGATGGCTTCTTGAGCTTTAAAAGTTCCAGGTCTTAGTCAGATCCATTCCAGGCACATTCCAGCTGAAATGAAATGTCCACCACTTCAGACAAATGGATCACCACAGAATACAGTCTGAATACAGAATAAATCCAGGAGGTGGGGTGCACACACACACACACACACACACACACACACACACACACACACACACACACACACACCATGCTTGTGCATGTTATGGAACTTCTGTAAGTAACCCTGATGTGATGAAGAAAGCCCTTCATTTCATTGTATGTTTTTTGTGATTTTTATTAAGAGCTCCGGGCAAGAGCGCTTGCCAACTTTTTGATTGGGAGGGGAGGGTGTATACATAGATTAGGCAGATGATTCCTCAAGCCTGTTGAGTGAAGCATGAAAGATGATGAAGAAGTGAGGGAGAACAAAGCAAAGCCTCTATCTCCATTGCATCAGAGAATTTGTGGTTCGCAGGTGTACTTCCACTCTCTTAATTTACATCCAAATGATCCTTGGCCAGGCTGGCCCTAAAGCCACTGCTAAAACCCATCAAAGCCATGGGGGGCACAGCAGTGGGAGGGGTTGGAGGTGAGGGGGTGTTGTTTGTTGGGTGGAGTCACAGGCCCTATGGCCTCATCAAAAATTACCCATTCGTAATTGCCATTCTGCTGCTGCAATAGGGAGCAGCAGAGGGTGAAAAATTAGTTTCTCAGGCTGGGCTCATAGCCAGAGTTTTGGTGATGATGTGTGTGAATGTGATTTTAATAATATACTAAATCAATGCTTGAAGACAGACAAACAATTTTCCTGTTATGCCCAAAAGTAGTTCATCAACTAAGACGTCTTCTTTAGCTTTACACTGGAGCTACAAGGCTAATGTGGCTAAGAAGTGCTGGAAGCTAATACTCCACCAATTAGCTCTGTGCTAATTGCATGTCTAAACCAACATACATGTCCCTCAAACCATGTCAAGTTGCAATGGATGTTATATGTCAAAATGGACTAAAGATGCATAGCTAGTGGATAACTTGGTGAAGGTCATGAATTGAAGGTATAATTCATTTTTTACTTTATAGCACAAACAGATTTTTACACTATGAATAAACAGCCTAGACTTTTTATTCTGTAATATTAGAACCCTGCTGCAGGCCCCTATGAATATAAAGAGTATGTGATTATCTTACAATGACCTAAATGAGTTTTTCTTTTGTGGATTTTGTATTTCTCAGTTTGGTGTGCAAATTTTAAATATGGATCAGTAGTCAAACACAATAGTTTACTAAACTGGGTAAGTTACTGCATGCCAGCTCACTTACTTTCTGTTCAGTCATATCCAGTCAAAAGAGGCAATCAAAAACTCATTTAATTCTTTCAAACATGCAAAATTTCTAGGCTTTCACCTTTAAAATTGAAGTCAGTCAGTTTTTCTTCAGATTTTCTTATTTAGTGTAGTATTCCAAAATTTGAAGTGATTTTTAATTGGTAATTTATGCATGCAACATTTGAAGCCAAGCCATGAGCTCAAAATGACTGAATAACTAATTCTATGTTTCATGTAATTCTATTTCTTACAAATATTCCTAAATAAGTTCAGTTATATCTCAGTATTGTAAAAATTTCAGAGGTGCTATGGTTCCTTCATGGTTTTAATAAATAAATAAATAGAGTGTTTGGCAGAACATAAGTAAACAGCAAATGGAAAAACATTGACTTTCTTGAAAAACCTTATTAATGCTCTAGGAAGTCAATTTTGAGAGGAAAAGTATATTTCTTTTGTTTTAGGGATATCTGTTTTGAACAAAATCTCTCACAGAACCCCACAACAAGTACCTTGGTCTTGTTGGCCATCAAAATATAATTCCAGGCCATAAAAAATGACTAAGACCACACCACTGTCATCAAAGATTATCTATCTGATTGTCACGTCTGGGCCACCTCGGTCACGCCCCTTACGGGGCCTGTCCCCCGAGTTTTGACTACGTGCAGCCCTGGATGCAGAGTGATGACATCATGTGTCGTTGCGTGCTTGGTCATCAGGAGCCTAGGCAACCCAGGTGTTAGCACTGAGCACATTAGCTGGGTTGCTAGGCGCCTGATGACATGTCCGTGTGTGTCTCATTTCAGTTAAGTGGATCTTGTTTACTGGATGATTGTTTGCATTGTGTGATTGGCTGTCTCTGTGTGTGAATGGGTTTAAAAGCGCAGCCGGCCCGGAGGAATGGCATGTGGTCACCAGGCTCTACCAGTGTTTGTACGAAATTTTATGAAGTATTTTGCCTATGCCTGTGTCTTTGTAACAGCCTCTGGACTCATGTGGGAGATCCCCTTGAGCTCTACACCATGTATGGCTCTCCAAGTGGCAGTTGGGGAGCTTCCTTCTACCCAGCCACGTTTATAGTGGTTAGAGGCTCCACAGGACTCTTATCTGTACCAGTGACTGTTCCTTTGTGTTTACCTCCATCTGTCTCAGCAGGCGTGAGGTGTGCAGCCGTCTCCACTACGGTGAATGAGTGGAACTACTCGAGTGGCCAAGAAGGCCACTAAACCTGTAGCTCGGTATTGAGACCAAGCCTTCTCTCCCTCGGGCTTGCGTTCTTTCGCAGGAGTGAAGGTCCTCCTGGAACCACCTTGTACTTGTGTTAACTCTAGTGTTCGTGGTTGGAGCTCACCCTTCTTGTTGAGTTCATTAACTAAAGCTGATTCCTGCAGTTGTGTCCTTCCAGTGTACCCGACATGACACTGATTATCTCTTTCTTACTAAGTCGTGGCTACAACTTAAGTATCTTGTTCCCATGACTTCTATAGCTACAAAGGAATTATCTAGGATATATTTAGGATCCAATTTCTATGCCTTCGTAAGTTATTTTTATGAATGGGTAGTGTCACCAGTGGGGCTCTGTACTTGAGATAAGAGGAATAAGGATAATGATAAGGATAATGCACTTGAGATAAGAGGAAAAATGAGTCAATTTGATTTTTTTTTTTTTTACTGAACTGTCCCTTTCACAGCATAAATTCTGGTGGAGAGATGGAAGGGATTATGGAGTTATTAACATCAGTCTTGATATAATGTAGATTGTAGTCTGTAAGAAGGAAAGAAGACTTTTGGCTCATTTGAATGCCAATGAAGACTCCTGGAGATAATAGCAATGGTTCAAGAGGATGGGGTCTCTGGTTTTTCACACCCTCTGCTAGCTGTTAAAGTTTAAATGTTTGATTTCTGACCAGGGTGGCAGGAGTAGCATGCTTGATTGTGAGAAAAATAGTTAAAGAGGTAATACAGCAAAAATCAGATTTGCACAGCTTTCCTCTTACACCAAATGCTGTCCATCAGTTAAGACATGCTCAGTGTCTGAGGTTTGCTTCTTTGATTTTGTGCTGAAGCGAAGAGGACAAAATGGAGGTTTAGAAATTAGCATGTTGGAAATCACATGCTAAAATCATCATAAAGATACCTTAACATTTGTTTGAGGAATGTATTATGTGGTTTCTGACACTGTATGATTGTTAAGATGCACCTGGATAGATGACGTAGCATGAGCTGAGAGCATGTAGAGCGTGTCGCGAGAATTGTAAATCCAAGTGTGGAGCCTGATGAGTGAGTATAAATAAACACTGATTCCCGTCTTTTGCTATAAGAACGCTACTAAACTAGTAGACAGAAAACTCACTGATTTTTGTGTTCTATAACATGCACAAGTCGAATTGTTGGCCAACAGTAGGAGCTGGACAGCTGGAGAAGAGCTGGTAGCGAAACATGAATGAACTCAATGACTGAGCGTGGAACAAGTCTCCAGCCACACCTTAAATACTCCTTTTGGGTGATAACTTTCTATTCCTAGTTTTAGTCACCTGACTCATGCACGTAACAGTGTTCGGGTCACCCGACCCATAAGCGTGACAGTGATGTACTTCTTTTTCCCTCGATTTTCTTCTCAAATTAGTCCTGTCCTATTCCACCAATCCAGGGTCCAATCTACTGCTAACACAATCTACTGCTAACACAACAGTACTGGACTCAGTATGCTTCGAAGATTACTAACTGCCCATTCTGTTATATTAGATAATAGACACCTGTGCTAACTCACTGAGATGGAGGAGAGGGAGGGCCATCCTGTCCACCCAAAAAGATCCAATGCAATTGGTGTCTCTTGGACATCCCAGCCACGGACAGCTGTGTGCTGATGTTACTAGCAATAAAAGGAAGATAGCAGTAACCAGTAAGCATTAATAACAAGATTTTATATGCATTTGGGATGAATATTTTTACTCTACATTATGTCTGGATTTCACTTTGCCAGTCTTGCAGAGGTTTTTTCCTGGTCAAATAGCCAGACAGATGCAGCCAGACCCAGATGCTGTCTCAGACAGTGGGTCTTGTGTGTGTGCGCGCGTACAGAAACTCGATTCTGAACAGTCTGAATGGTCTTTGCTCACTGTGCCAATGCCCTTTAGCTCTAATAAACTGGCTGCTCTCTTCTAAACAGACACACACACACACTATTTCCACTACAGCTCTAAATCTATAAATAATAGTTCTCTTTTAGCTGCAAATTTACTTCAACAAGGCACCAATTTTGCATAATTAATAGCACAAGAATATGAAACAAACATGATGTGCATTTTTAATATTGTTTATTTTCTCTGTATTATTTTATTAGTAATATCATTTTCTTCAGGCCTGCTTTGACAGGAGCCACTGTTGGAACAGTGAGGAGGATTGTAGCCCATCAAAGTAGCTTGGAATGGGCCGCATTCTACCATCTACCTTCTCTGTCTTAACCCGGAGAGGAACACAACCATTAATATCTGTCACAGTCTTGCCACTTCTGCCCTGCCTCCTGCAGTCTAAGTCACCGGATTACTGAGCCTGAGTTTGTCTTTTACCCTTTCACTGTCATTAGTCTTAGTTTAGCGCTCATTATGATCTTCATCTGTGTGTTGTTCCCTTTGAGTTACGTGTTCAGTTTACTCTGTCTTCATTGGTTAGTTAGTTTATGTACCGTATTACCTTGTTTCATAAGATTAGTTACACCCCTCACCTGCTACCTATCTCTGTCTTCCCAATTTATAGCCAGCCTACCCAGAAGTCTTTGTCTGGTCACCGTCATTCTAACCTGTGTTTGTTTTTTACAGGGTGTATGCTGATGCACTCCCATGACTGAGCCAGGCATGTGTCCATTTCTTTTCCCTCTGCTCTGGCTTGGCAGTTTCCCTCATGAAGGACTGATCCTGTTTGTACTCTGGTTTGAATGAGAGTTTTACTATCTTGACCAGTGACTGTGTTTTCTATTAAGCTGTTTACTGTGTAGTGAGCCTGTGCTTGAGTTTATGTGTGTGCTTCACTCTGTGCTTTTTGGATTTGTTTTTGAATTGATTTGTTTTTGTGACCAAACCATACAGATTAAAACAGTATCTATCTTCCTGTTGAATTCCTGCATCTGCATTTCAATGTTTCCTGCACCAGTCCCACATTCAGACATGACATCATTTGCTGTAGCTGCATCACACAAACGACATTGTGTTCCACAAGAAACATAAGGAGCCAGTCATGTTTCTGTTTTGACAGAGGAAATCCCAGTCAGTGTTACTGGGTCTTGTGAATCGGGAGGAAAAGGGGTCTAAGCATTGAGCCCATCACTTAGTTGAATCCCTGCTGATTTTCCAGCCATCAGAGTACAAGAGAGCACAACTGGCCTCACTCTCTCGCTCTGGGTGTGTAGGAATGCCCTCCCGCCCCGATCGCTCACAATTGTGACATGAGTTAGGCGCACCTGTGTATCTTAGGTTTTAAAGCTAGCTTGCTCAAAAGCTAGGCTAACATGTTGCTTACTAATTAGTTGTCCGGGTGATATTCAGTAGCCTAGAGAGCTACAGTGGCTAAGCTTGGCTAAGTTTATTGGATTTAGGGTCGATAAACATTCCAGTTTAACCTCTTGGTTAAGTCTGCATGGAGTTAATCAAAATGCAGCTCTTTAACCACTTTTCACAGTGGCTGTTTCTGGTTGTCCTAAAGACTGAACTATGCAATATTTCTTTTTTCTTCAGTAACATTGGTTGAACTGATTTCCTGACCGAGGTGAGAATTGTTTATGCCCTCCCATTTCACCCCTCATTGCTTCCTAGTAGCTCAACAGAATCACAGCATTATACACCAATAGGCAGCAGTGTCCCAATTAACTTAATTTCTAGAAAAAATGTCAATTTCCATGCCACTGGATGAACGGCTCCAACTGGGGCCCTACAGAAAGAGACAACAGGCACTTGCTCAGAGACCGCTGCTTGAGTGTGGGGAATCTGGACAAATAATACTGAGGTCCTGTACAGGAAAGGACAGAGTAGACTGTTGTTTCTTAGGAAGCTCAGGTCCTTTGATGTGTGCGTCAAACTACTGCAGATGTTCTACCAGTCTGTGGTAGCTAGCTCACTGTTCTTCACGGGGGTAACATCAAGGCCAGGGAGGCAAACATGTTGAACAAACTGGTGGAGAAGGCCAGTTCTGTTGTTGGACTCCAACAAACTAGCCTGGAGGCAGTGGTGGAGAAGAGGAGGAGGGATAAAATCAAGTCCATTCTCAGAAACCCTGCACATCCACTGTATGATGAGCTGTGGCAGATGGGGAGCACCTTCAGCCACAGACTCATCCCCCCCCCACGAGTGCAAGACAGAGCGATTCAGGCGCTCCTTTGTGCTGGCAGCAATCAGACTGCTCAACAGCTTCTGAGCCTTTTTGGCAAAACACTGAAAAGGCAACACAGAATAATGTAAGATGTAATTAAAACTGCAGCTTTGCTTGATTTTGAGCTAAACACGATGAACCCTTTCAGCCCTACACTTCAGTACCCATGCTGTGTTAATGTCCTGGACTTGGACACTCCACAGAATGAAGCAGAGGTGGCATTGTAGCAAATGTTTATGACAGAAGGAGGCTGCAGAGCTCATTTTCCAGCACTAAAGTCCATATCCCAAGAGTGGAGGAACATTAAGAACTAGAATATGTTTCCAGAGGATCTCAGAGCCCAACATCTCTGGATGATTGCACCTCTGCTGTTCCCCGAACCCACTAATGTCAGCTAATGGTCCGTGTGGAAGTGCACAACAGAATAGCCTTCCTTTGTGACCCCTCTACCCTGACCCTACAACACAGCACGGCTCTTCACAGTTCTCTGCACAGAGTGACATGGACTTATCACTAGAAGAATGGCTCTCCAGTCTCTTTTGGATGACCAGTCAATTCTTTTAAATAATCACCAAATGAAACTAACTTGTGAAGCATGTTGAAATGAAAAATAAGTGGGCATATGGAAAAAGACCAGCTATTAAAGGATCAGAAATGATAACAACATACCTGGGCTGGTGTTGCTGTTCTCGGTTATACACTTTAGTGCTATTTTGTCCCAAATTTCTCAGCTCCCATTTGCAGTCAGCTCGTGAAATCATCAGCTCTGTTTTGTTGCAGTGCCACACACAAAGTGTCAAAACCATTTTTTTTACTTCTGCACCTATATGCTGGAAAAGTTGCTGGAAGTAATACTTAATTGATTTAAGCTCTGGCGTGTTTTATGTTTTAATTACAGGCTCTTTTACCTCTGCCTTCCTTTGCTTTGAGCTATCAGGCTGATTTTTCTATCCATTATGATGAAATTGAGAAAAAAGAGGAGGGTTGTAATTTTGGACACACTTCTCTGCCTTACATGGAAAGGCTTTTTGCAATTATGGCGTTCCAGATTTGAGAACTCGTTTAAACAGTTCTCGGCTCTGTGAGACAAACATATCGAGGCTTCCCTGATTGCAACCACCCAAGTGTTTATTTATTCATTGATGTGAATAAATGGGAGAAGTGAAATGAGGCAGGGAAGTGGAATGTTTTTTTTTGTCATAAAACACCCAAAATAAGCTTATCTAGCCACTGAAGTTAGAACTGACTGAACTTGAAGTGTATGTTCTTGTCAACCCCTTATTGGTTTCACAAATCAGACTGGCATGGTCCATTCCTCAAGATCATTGCCAGATTAGATGGTATATGCATGTAGCTCACTACTCTACAGTATGTGCTATAATGTGTAGAACTGACATGTAGCTTAGTCAGAAAGGTTTGTATCAAAGCCCAAGATTCTGGAGGTTCTACACAGCACCCCATGGTCCCCTTTTAAAACCAAGTGGAATTTCTTCTAATTTTTCAAACAGCGTTGCAGTGATAGCTACTTGAAAATTTAGAACTTGATAGGGTCATTTGCTAGGATGAGATGTCAACTTTGCAGGTGAGGTGTGGTGGTGTAGGTTCTTAAAGAGGGTCCATCAAAGTTGCACTATGTAGGTTCACATACCCTAGTTTGGAAAAATGGAAGTACTTTTCAGCTCTGGCAACTTTCCGTTTAACCAAAGCTTGATTTGGAACAGATTTCGTGAGTTCCTGGGCTAATTTCTCTCTGAAATTTCATTTCCATACACATCAGCCTTGTCTCCTCTCTGAGAAAATGGTAGGCTGCTGAATGACCCAATGTTTCTAACCCCAAAAGTAGTAGTTTCATCCATTTACATCTAGATAGTGAGATGTTTCAGGCAGATGTCACCTTGTGAGGGGGAAAAATTTTACTCACCATATCTCCTAATGGGCGTATTCAGATACCAATTTTCCTTCATTTATTTAGATTTAGACACCATCTCTTCTCTAGTCCTGTGCCTTTTAGATGTAACCCAGTAAACCCACTACAAGTTTTCTGTTGTATATTTTTTCTGTCTGGATGTAATATGCTGTCTGGATGAGTTACATCGCTGAGGAGGAGTGTGGAAATTTCTTCACAGATGTCCTCTGATCGACTAATCCAACCCATGTAGGGCTTAAATCTGCTAGTGTAATTAAGACACAGTTTAATTAAGGTCCTTAGTGACTGTAGCACAATTAAACTATGATCTAGTCCTATATCCAGAACTGCCTAAACCTGTGATCTAGGGCTAAGGAGAGCTGTTGAGGCATAAAAGGACAAAGTATTTGGACAATGATGCAATTTTTGTAATTCTTCTCTAGATACCACCACAATGGAATTGACATTAAACAATTAAGATGTGATGGAAGTAGAAACTTTTAGCTTTAGTTTCAGGGGTTTCTGGTATAGCACGGCTACAAAGTCAGCTGAACGCTGCACCAGATCAACTCTACCGTCTCTGCAGGACATTTATACCTGGAGATGCAGGGCCAGAGCAGCTAGGAACATCTGAGACTCATCTCGCCCTTGTAACTGTCTGTTTGAGCTGCTGAAATCAGGCAAATGCTTCAGAAGTATTATGGCAAAAACAGAGAGGCTCAGGAGGAGGTTCTATCCTGAGGCCATAAGACTCTTCACCAGGACACGACACCACATCTTTAAATGTTCATTGTGAGACAAACTGAACTCTACCTCACTGTATCTCATCTGCCTCTCTACCTCACTACCTCAGTGTATCTCACCTGTCTGTCACTTAAGTCTATATATCAGCAAACTAGCACACTGCATTTTACATTACATAAATATTCTATTCTATTACACACTGCATATATCTTGTTTCTAATTGTAATGTTTGTTTATTTGGAATATACCCTTTTCTATATACATTTATTCATGTTTAGTTTTAGCCTTTTCAAAATTCTGTTTAATTTATTTGTAAACATTATTGCTCATGGGCCGACTTAGGGGCACATTTCACTACATGTTGTACTTGTATAACGGTGTATCTGACAAATAAAGGTCTGGAGCTAATTCAAAGCATTGATTTTGCTTTTGGTAGTGTCATGGTTAGTGTACCAAGTAGATACATGTGCTGGAATCACAGGTCAAGGTTTTGTTAGAAAAAAATGAACAAAGGGCAAAACAGGGGCAAAATAAGACTCGTATTTACTACAAAGGCTGCTCGGAGGAAAAGCTGATCACCGGGTAGAGTCAAAACAAAATACTTAGAACTCACAAAGGGTAGATCCAAGTGCTAGCCTGGAACCAAACAGTATGGTCGGAAGCACTGGATAAAACATTCTCAAGGTTGAACACAAGCCTGTAAAACAAAACACAGTGAGACACAGTGAAACACATACTAGTGCACACAAACACTCATGGGATGATGGTGACTGGACAAAGGGCAAAATGGGGACAACTGGCTGAACAAAAAATTAACATATGTTTTCAATGTCCTGTACACATTTTGTACACATCTGTGTTCTCTGGGGTCAATTCAACTCCAGGCTCATTTAACCGTATAAAACATATAAGAAATATCAAGATTTTACCTACATTTGTTTTAGTTGTTTTGGATGGTATGTAATGTTTTAATACTTGGATGAAAATCCCTTGGATGAAGTGTGGAATTCATGGACATCACCAAATCCTGGTTTTAATCCCTTTAGATGTTTTACCAGGCCTTTACTGCTACCGCCTTCAGTTTCTACTTGTATATTATAGTACTTTGTCCAATTACTTCTGAGTCTCTGAAAATTGAGCTACTTTGTGAAAAATAGCTGTAATTTCTGAAAGCTTAATGCAATACCTTTCTTAAACTCTTAAAGCTGAATTTTAAGTGGTGTGCGTGGCAGTGACCAGTTGGATGGCAAACTACTACTAGAAGTACGTCAAAGGTAATTATTGCCATTTTGTTTGAGTGAACAAGAGATTTGTTTTTGAATTATTCAAGTTCTGTAAACCCTGCATCATTTCTCTTATTTTGATGTAGTGTCATGTCCTTTAAAATTATGCTTTAAAGAACAATATTTTTATTTGGAAATTAGGAGAAATATTGTCAGCAGTTCTTAAAAACTAAGGCAAAGCTGTTCAGTTATGTACTTGCACCTATAAAAGATAAAACCTGAGAATATATATATTTTGTAATATATATATATATATATATATATATATATATATTACAAAATACAATAATAGTAAAATTGTTACAGATCATGTTACAAGTCATTAGCAGACACTATTTACCGTGAGTGTCATGCATCTGCCATTGTCTAATGCTACAAGTTTTTTATACTCATCCGTTCGGCTGAATGGCTTGTTATTATTATTTGCCCTACTTTCCTTTTCCCTTTTTCATTCACAAAGTCTTTGCTGGGCAGTTTCTACAAACAGTACATTTATATACCTCACGTCCAAGAGATTCCTACACCACAGTCTGACGCATAACCACTAACCATCACATCTGTTTCTTGGGGCTATTTCTTTTCAACTTGATTTTTTTTCCAGAATCAAGGCCAAATGAGCAAAGATTTTGGTACCACTGGCTTAATGTGAAATGTTTTGGGAGTGGCCCAGAAAGCCCATCCTGAAAACTGTGGTCTAGGGTTCACCATTTTGCAAAAATCATGTGCAAATGTGATGTTTTGAACAGTACAATCAATCTGTGGTTTGGGAAAAACCTCCTGCATGAAGACAGTCCTATGAAAATGAGCCCTTCAAACAAGCCTGGAATGAACAATGAATGTGAAAACAACCTTAGCGTAGTATAGCCTAATAATGGCACATTTACAAGAAACACCAAATATGATAGTACTCATTGGTCAGCTGCTGAACACAGGACCCCAGCAGAGTTTTACACTGCCAAAGAGCTTATTCCAGCACAATGCTCAAATCACATCAAAGGAATAGCTAATATTACAGTGGATGAAAGCTAGTCAACAGCTTTATAGTCAACTAGCATGATCTTTCGAATAATGATAGTCTGTTACTACCAGCTTCAGTCACTATTAGCAACATTAGTATTATTGACTGAACTATTCCTTTAAGCACTGGACTAATAAACACTGGTCTTTTGATGTTCTAAATGTGATTGCATGAGTTTGAATATATGTAAATTTTCTACATATACCCATGTGATTACCACCACTTGATCATTCAGAAAGCTATTTTTCTTTCTCATTTCACTTCTTGTTCAGTGCAATTTTTTCCTTCTCCTCTTACTTTTCTCCAGTCAGCCCTGGCCTACTTCCATCATCCCAAGCACGAAATGCAAGGATGCGATTCATTCGGGCATGTCCTTGGGCCATATGACACATCGATCATTTTCCTTTTTCCCCATGACCTTTCCGAGACCACTGCGTCTCCTGATCCCGATGTTTAAAAAGGAGATGTCAGCAATGGTGAAGTTCCTTCTTGTTTGTTCATCATTACATAAGCTTGTTCTCAAAGCCTGTCTCCTTCAGTGTAGGATAGTACAACTCACCTGTCAGCCTGAGCTTGGGAGAGCCAGAGCGCTCTCCCTGCCTCATGCATCACTGACTACAGCTATCATGACTAATCTTGTAACATGAATATGAAACACAATAGTGCTACAAATCAAAAGCATTATAAAGGTGCACTCACTGGCCCCTTCATCAGAAACCCTGTCTTTGGTGGTCCATCTTGCTGGTGTACATTTAGAGACTGTAGCCTGTTGAAGCCAGTCAAATGACCCCAAAGCCGCTTTTGACTGGATATTTTTGGCTGATGGACCTCTGTCAGTCTAGCAAGGACACTATAACATTGCTATGCCAGACACTCATAAAAGACAGGGGGTTATATGAAACAGGTATATTGTTCCACATTTACATTTGACAGATGCTCTTATAAATAGCAATTTAGCATTTTGAGCTTATTACAGATGAATACAGGCAAATATAGCACTACTATTATTGGTGTGATGTGATTGAGAGCAGCAGTGTTATTGCTTGGAGACTTACCAGTGACTTCTGTTTCTACATGGCAGTGCTGTCTGGAGGACTCTTGGCCATTCAAGAGTGGGGATCCAACCTCATGCTCCTGGGTGGTATTGTTACCCACTACACCATGCTCAATTTCCTCACACCAACTGCACTCACTCTTTGAAAACAATGGTGCTATTAACTGAATAATCTTGCTTGAATGGTCCAAGACTGATTGGAGAGAAACCAGTTTTGTTTAAACTGAGGGGCTAAGATGTTTTCTTGGCAAGAACTAAACTAACAGGCTAAATGGCTCCTTTATAAATATCATAGACTAGTACAGACTATTTGATTCACTGTAAAACTGCAATATAAAAAGTAAGGAATGTCACCTGAATGTTCTACAAGCTTCAGATTGAAATTCTGAAATTCTGGCTTTTACACTCAAATCCTGCACTATTTGTCCAGTATGGAATTGTGCACTTTTGGTTGAATTCCAAAAAGCCATTTTAGATATATGATTCACTCTTAGGGTGCAGGAGCCAGTATTTCTTCATAATGCACTGTGTAGGGAATGGGGAGTCATTCTTGATTCAGCTCAAATGATATTCAGAGTGGGAAAAGGGATGTACAACACCATAAGCTTGGTGCCAATACAAGAGCGGAAAACACATAGAGGTGCTAATGGAAATGAACATTGTGGTTGTTGCTGTAATTTGGTGAGCAAAATCTACTTACAAAGCAAATATTTAGCATTAAACACTACTTTATCACAATATGTTCATTGTTATATGACAAAGTTGAAATGACTATATTATACAATGATGGGCGACTGAAGGTTCAGTCCTCTTTCAGTAATTGGTGAATGCCTGGCAATAATAACATACGAACTGCAGTTCTTTGCAGAATAATTGTTTATTGCAGTTATTATTAGTATATCACTTATTATAAGACTTCTTCAACACTGCTTCACATCATCCTTATAGTTTCAGTGACTGTTGTGATTTCCCCTTTACAGCTATTCCTTGACTGGTCTCCTCCCTGTTCCTGATATGTCAAAGTGTTTTCACCTATGTGTATTTTGTAACCTCTCTAGAAACGAGCTGTTCCTTTTGGACAATCCTCAGCTTTGGGCTTAAGTGATCTGGCTTGATTAGAATCCTGATCGGTAAAATTCCTACCCTTTCTTTCTACTCTCTGCCTTAGTGCCTCATCCATCACAAAAAATCAGACCGCTAAGAATTTGAGAGTTTGCCCGTCACTCCAAAATTGTTTACTGGAGAAAAGACAGCCAGGCTCCAATAGGGGTGGGAATCGAAACCCGGTTCCAATTTTAATTTTGCGAAGCACCGGAATTGTTTACCTCCGACATTATCGGGTCCTCTAACGATTCTTTCGGACTTTTTCCTAGTAAACTAGTAAAACATTCTACAAAGCAGGGAATGATGTTAGGTTTTTTTCTTGGGGTTCACACTTCACAGAAACAAGGAAAAAATGCAGTTTCACTCGCGGAAAAGTTGTCCTGCAACGAGAATACCTTCAATTTTAACCACCAGTAAAAACACACAGACACCAAAAACACATCAGAACAGGAAAAAAAATGACACCAATGGGGAGAAACACCACAACATGATGCTTTGTCTTCATCTGAGACATATCTGGCCGGATTCAGCCATTTTTTATCGTAAAACTCGATTTTCACGTGCGACGTGCGGTTTGTTGTGTGAAACGCGTTCGTTCTGGGAATCACGTGTACGGTCGCAGCGGCGTTCGTTATGCGGAACATTCGTTCTGTAGGGCATTCGTTAAGCGGGGTACCACTGTATGTGGTAATATGCTTGTTTCTACATAGTCAGTATTATTATCAATACTAATTTAATTTTATAATTATATTTTCATATTTGGACCATATTATTTATTGTTTAAAGGAAGATAAGTGCATAATTTCAAGTGTTCATATTTATGTCACGTCTGGCCCGCCTCGGTCACGCCCCCAACGGAGTTCCTCCCCCGAGTTTTGACACGCTCAGCCCTGGACACATGGTGATGATGTCATGTGTTGTTGTGTGTGTGTGGTTGTCAGTAGCTTAGCAACTCAGCTGTTAGCATTTAGCGAGTCTAGTTAGCGAGTTCATTGAGGCTGTGATGTGATTGGTTGTCTGTTCATGGCTCCTTGTATTTAGCACAGCCGGTCCAGGCATTCTTTGCGTGGTCACTGATATTCCTTCTAGGCTTGTATGGGGCTTGTACAGCTAATGCTTATGTCCATGCTCATGCCCATGTGTTTGTTTCAGCCAGCTGAAGCCCACTGAGATCTCTGGAGTGCTTTGGACTAAGGACTGTTTCCCTAGTGGCAGTAGGGGAGCCTTCTCACCATAGCCACTTCAGCTTTGGACTGGTAACATGCTCTCTGTGCTTTGCTCTTCAGTTTAAGTCTACGTTACGCCTGTGTGTTGATTTCCAAGCAGCAGACACTCACGAGGACAGCAGGAGCTATCTGCTCAGCACGAACTCTCCTAGTGGCTGTAGGAGAGCTTTCAGGCTAAGGATGTAGCTTCTCAAGGATTGGAAACACCCTTAGTGCACCTCCATCATCTGGGCATCTTGTTTATGAACCTTGGACTCTCACCAATCCATTACGGGGAAATAGTGGAAGTTAAGACGGGCCTGAAGGCTCCTAAAACAGTTTACCGGCCATGTTGCCGTATTCTCGCTTCCATGTGCTAGCCTATGTTTATGTACTGTCTTTATTTAACCCTTTCGCTACAGCTATGTGTATAGTGTTATGTTTGAGAGCTCGCTGGGCTCACTTCTCTCCTTTGTTTCATTAAAGAACTTCTGTGAATCTCCAAAAGGTTTCCTGCAGTCTGTCCACGCTGTGCACTCCCATCATGACAATTTACCATGTAAAGGACAAGACTGAGTTCTGACATCTAATAAAACAGCTGCTTTCGAAGCTAAAAAAATGGCCTAT
>JBBPCZ010125804.1:0-24909 GCA_037974445.1 Brycinus macrolepidotus | reverse complement strand
TCAGGCGGTGATCAGTATACTGGTGGTGCTGAATGCTGAGTGGTTGGAACTCCTTTATCTAGGCTCCTTGTATCTGTCGGCACTTTGCAGCCTGTCACAGTAAAACATTTGTTTCCATTTCTTTCATTTAATCTACTCAATATGACAAGGATAAGACAGTTTGTCAGGCATAAAATAATATTTTTGTGCAAACAAGGTGATTCAAAGGAATATTAAGAAATGAGGGGTGGCTCAAGTCTTTTGGACAATAGTGAATAAAGAGTTTGAACACTCCCTGGCAAATGACTTGTTCTGTTGATTTTCGATGTGAAAATAATAATTATACAGAAAACAAACTTCTATGATTTTTTATACACATTATACTGTATTATATTCATGTTAATTGTCTTGCTACCTGTTCAAATGTTATATGTCTTATTTAATAAAACCATATAACATTTGCATGGACCACATTGTATGTCTCCCCTCCCAGGATGTTAAAATAAAAAAGTAATTGCGCATTAAAATATGCAGATGTACTCTCTAAGAAAATCAGCACAACATATAATTTGACTAGGGCCCCCCCAAACATTTGCATACAGCCCTTAGCATACACCACCAAGCTATTATATGTCATATAGTATATTTGTATCACAAACAAGCATGTTTTGCACAAAATGAACATATATTAAACACTTAGACACCATTTTTACTGGACTAACAGCAGTTTCACAATTATCAACCACACTGGCCTTATATGTACTGCACAATGCATCATACCAAGCTTTGAACTGTTTATTTTGTTTCATAACTTTTCAGTGCAGAATGGAAAAACACCTGTGCAGGATTAGCCATCATAAAGCAACTCTGTGCTAATCCTTTGGTTATCCTTTATGCATCGACATTCATCTTCCTCGGCATGAAAAGCCTTTAAATAATGATTTGACAGGTTTTTTGTTTTCTTAACTGTTGTAAAAGCACACACGGAGGTGGTTTGACCAGCTTTGAATGCTGGATATGTGTGTGTGTGTGGGTGGGTGACCTTATTTCCATGCTATCATTGCCTAAAATCATTTTCACTGATTCAGTGCTGTGTGTGCTCCATTTATGCCAATGTGGACGTATGAATTCAACAAAATACACAATTTGACCAGGAGTGCCAAAACTTGCATTAGATTGAACAACTGAAATATATAGGAGCACTGTCCTTCAAATTATATGTGTGTGTGTGTGTGTGTGTGTGTGTGTGTGTGTGAGACAGTGGTGTTAATGTTGTTTGCAGGCTTCAGTCTGCTGCTGTGTGTGTTCAGGATGGTCCATAACATGCTGATGAAGGAATGTCAGCCGTCTGCTAAATATCTGCTGCCGTTCGTTCAGACCCCTTTCCTCTGCCTGCAGGTGAGCACAACCCTGAGCCTCAGCAAACCTAATCAAAACATATCGACAGCAACAAGAAGAATACATTGGCTGAGCTAATGGTTCTTATGAATGAATTCATGCTGGAGGATTAAAATGACTGTACTTACATACAGAAAACACACACAGTTTTCTATACCACTGACCTTCTCATGCAAAGGGCATGGCTCTGTTCTGTGATGTTACAGATAACATGATAACTGGGCACCAGATGGGAATTGTGATTGGCTGGCACATGCATATTTAAATAAAGTTACCCATTTACCACTCTTAAGCACATAACCACTTTTTTACATATGGTCAAGAATTAAGAGTCCAGCTTCTTCTATGGACCCTTAGGGCCACAGCCCCACTGTTCTACCTAAACTTAAATATGACACACCCCAAATTCAGCACAAGTTTTAATTAAGATGTTGTGAGCGCCATCCCGGGGAACTGCATCACAGTTCAACAATTACAGAACAAAACCACCACTACTTTGGTTGAATGAAACCGTAGGCTCTCTCCAGCCCATGTTTTAAAAAGTTCTGGCTCCTCCCTTGATATGGTTCACTTGTCCCTCATCAGGGGAGGAGCTCTGTGCATAGTCCTGAGAACATGACAATAGCTCCACCTTCTCATCTCACAGTGTTACAAAACAGACCACATGTTATGTTTTTTGAATGTTAAATATGTAATTGTGCTTTAAAATATGTAGAAGTGTGTCTCTGTTGTGGATGTGCACATATTTGCACTCATTTGACCAGGGGTGCCCAAACTTTTACAGACGAATTTAGCTTTGCCTATTGAACCATCAGTGCCTTAATTATGAGGAATGTCCCCTGAATGTATGAATGTGTTTACATTACAGTATACTATGATGACATTATGTTTGACTAAATAAGATAATAATTAAAATAGATAAGATAATTATTCTTCAACTGTCCTCATGTCCTTCTCTTTATACACCCATACAGTATAACTTACATTAAACACAATAATATTTAATAATTTAATTCAGTATCTAAGCCACAACACACATTTGGGTAAAGAAAAGTAAACAAGTAAAACACTGTGTCCTCCTCTTCCTGTAGACCTATCTGCTGTGGGCTCACTCCAAAGACTGCATCCACAAACACAGGATTCTCACCAGGTACATCTGCACTGTCCACACTGAGCATAGATTCAATTTAGACTATATTCCAAGTTACTTTAAGCTTTATTCTACACTGATTTAATCAAAGCTCAAACTCAGTCTTTGTTGGTGTAGTTAAATGTGAATATGGTGAGTTGTCATGGACATCCATGAAAAAAATGCAAAAATATCAGTTTAATTCCAAATTTCAAAATTGTGCTCAAATTGTTTTTAGCTATGGATTTTAAAGTTTGTCCCATCGGGTTTTAAAAGGCCTAAATATTCCCTAAATATTCAGATGAACTGCCTGCAAATCAGACTGCTAAACATCATATTGGTTAATATTAGCCAACCTGCTGGTGCAGGGTTAGCTCAACCAAACGAAGATGATATTTAAGCCCCTGGCAAAAGTGAAACAAAACAAATTGTCATAAATAATAGGAAATAATTAATCAAGCTTAGTATGACCAGTGACACAAACTATCAACTAACATCCATATGATGGAGTTGCTGGAGGAACTGTTGTATGGATATTGGTGCTTTTCCACAGGCACAAGGAACCGTGCCATACCGCGAACAAATGTTTTTCCATTACAAATAAAGTGACCCGTAACCAAGCCAAACCCGAGCTGCTCGATGTCAGGGCTGAAAGTGGGCTGTAGCTGAGCTGACTTCATTATTGCTTTCTGATTGATTGAAATGTCATCACAACATACAGTAGGCCATTGTTTTTTACTGTCTGAGCAAAAAAACAACAATGGAGATTCAAACTGGGAAGTACCAGGCTGAGATACACTGGAACATCAAAGTGTGCTGCAAGTTCTGCACCATCGCAGTACAGTTTAGGTACAGCATGGTTCCTGTATGCTTATGGAACAGTGCTTTATAAGTTCTTGCAAGAACACTGGGTTCTATCAAGCATCATGCTTCAACTTTGTAATTAAGATCATTAGCAAACCACCCTTTTTGCAAGAGTTCTTGAAGCCTCCCTAAAGGGACCCTGAGAATCCCAAAGGCAATCTTGTGTATTCATTCGCTTTTACAGCGTGGAAATTCATTCTGTGACCTGCCAGCACCTGGGTGAGTTGGCACAGAATGAACCTTATGTCTCAGATAACTGTGCTGGGTGTGTTTGTGTGTGTTACAGGTCTGGGATAATGGTGACCTTGTGCACAGATATCTTACTGTGGCTGAGTGCAGTAACAGAAGATTCTATTCACATGGAGATTGAGATGGAGAGACAGTTCAAGAAACACATCTTCAGAGCAGAGTTAGGTACATTGCACATTTTGCAAAATGTGTTAATAACCTAAGAGCCACTCTGTTTGAAACCTCCACATTGCAGCTCTACGTTGCTGGAGTACTGTTAGAGACTGTAGCGCCTTTGTTTTAGAACTTCTTGTAACACTAGGGTGCAAAATCTTAGTGTTGGAGATCCTCCACCCTTGGAGAGCTCAGATCCAACACCCCTGACTCCAGGCCTTCATTACCTGATGTGTGTTAGGGTTGCTACTGGAGCTAACCTCTGCAGGGTCATGGATCTCCAGGACCTTGATTGGGCACCTCTTTTGTAGCAATCAATTGCCAGTTTCCTCTAGATATTCATTAGGGTCCAACTTTTGACCACAGAGAAGCTCTTGGCTAGATATTACCGGGTGGTGGTCAGAATCACCACAGCAATGTCAATGGCATGGTAGTGCTAAGATTTAACGCTGACGTCACAGTTTTGTTAAGCCTAAGAACGTGAGCGGCACAGATCCATGCCAGTGCAGCAAACGGTAAAATGTCATCATGTCATCAAAACAACTCATTATATGGAAGTTCATCAGAATATACTACAGTCTATAACTGTAAATATATTTTGAAGTACTAATGTCTGACCTGTAGTTCATCATAAAATTTCAAATCTCAGTTGATTCCATTTGATTATTTTAAATGCCATATTTGAATCACCAAATACTGATTTTTAAACTCTTTTTGTGCTGAAATGCAAGTTCAAGTTCCATAACAGCCTTCTAATAAAGTGGTAAAACTTAAAAAACATATATTTTTTAGACGAGGACGACAACAACATCACAGAGTGCCACTGTACCACAGAGCCTGCATGTCACGTTCTGCGGAAAGGCTATGAGGTCCTGTACCCCTTTAATATGGAGTTCAGCTTGCTGGCAGGTTGCATGCTCTACATCATGTGGAAGAATGTGGGACGTCACATGACTGACACTCACTCTGGTCATTCCCAAAAAATCACGCTGCGTATTGTACGCCATGGAGGAGTGGTGCTTGGTCCTGCGGTGGGTTTGCTGGTACTGATATCTGGGGCAGTCATTTTTGTGCTCTACCAGGTGTGGGTGGGGCAGCGAGGAAGGCGTTTCAAGGCTTTCCTGCTGTTCTACGGCTTCCACCTGGGCGTGATGCCACTCATGGGCCTCTGCTCGCTGGCAGGAACGCTGGCGTACCGCCGCAAAGAGAGACTGCCTGGCAGGGGGCATTGCAAAAAAGACAACGGTGTGGCTGCTAAAAACCCTACACGCAGTCTGGATGTACTGTTGCTGGTGGGGTCCGGCCTGGGCCAGCTGTCCCTCTCATACTTCTCTTTGGTGGCCGCTCTGGGACGAAGGCCCACCGGCATTCTGGGGAGTTTAGACCTGTCGTATTCACTGCTCAGCCTGCTGGAGCTGGTGCTTCAGACTGTGTTCATCATCCAAGGACTGCAAGAGCACAAACATGCTGGTTTACACGCACACTCTGGTCAAAAAAGAGCAGAGAGGGAAACACCAGGGAGCGAGGATGTTGAGGTTAGTTTCAGCTCCACTTTGTTTGGCCTTTAAAAACTATGTGATATTTCATATAATGCTTCATATTAGTGTCATATTGATGCATGTGTGTCATAATAAACAATATAGATTTAACACCCTAGCAAACACATGGAACACCACTGCAACCATTACAGATATAATACAAACAGACGAACACACATTTATCTACAGTTTTTTTTTTTTTTTAATTATAATAACATTGTTTTTAAATGGAGTCCATTAACAAAGGTCCCTAAAGTCACCAAAGGCTTTGTGCAGCACAAACAAAGCCAGGCTTTTGCAGCATAGGCCATTCCGTGTATTTTACAAACACCGTATTTTACTCACCTCTCTCTCTGTACATGAGGTTCAGTGTTATTCTCTGTGGTTTATTGCTACCAAATTTTATTGCTAATTTCCTCTTAGACTGTTGATAATCCAGAACCCCTGACAGAAAGTAAATGATATTATTAATCTCCTGTCATAAAGCAGATAAGGAAGAGAGCTGAGGGAGCTGGTGTTGAAGATGTGGCCGATGGACAAGCCTTCCTGCAGAAAAAAAGTGAAGCTTCAGCGCCGCCTTCAGGCACAAAAGAACATGACCCTCACCACTGGAGCAGGAGAGTGATTCAGGAGATCTGCAGCTTCCTCATCCTGTCCAACATTATGGTGAGAATATGGAGAGAGGCAGAGAGGGAGAGAGTGGAGATATCTTTAATTTACAATCTCAGTGGCATTCATATACATTTGTGTTTACTCTTTCTAGACAGTTCTGCTTGTTTTAAATGATTTTATAACATCAAATGATCATACATCACTGAAATAAACCTGTCATATATTCAGATAAGAAGGAAAGAAAAACAAATTCACCAGTGGGATGATTTGTTAAGGTTCATAAACACCAATGAGCCAAAATAGTTTGACCAGTGCAAGGTGAAGTCAATAATGTTGATTATCTCATTACTGAGCATGTCAAAGTTTATGATATATCAGATGGTAAGCAAAGAGTTGGTTCTTATAGTTGACCTGTTGGATGCAGGAGAAATGGTTAGGTGTAAAGACCTGAATGACACTGACAAGAGCGAGATGGTCAGACACGTGAGGTCGGAGCATCTTTAGGACAGCAAGAATTGTGAGGTGTTTCTGGTAATCAGTAAAACAGTAAAACAAGGAGGAATAGCAACAGGATCACAAACCAGCAACAGGATGTGCCCAAGGCACCCAAGGCTCATCAGTCCACAAAGGCAACAAAGGCTATCCCATCTGGTCCAAACTGAGTGAAGTGGTCCTGGAGCAATATTTTTAATGCTATTTATGATAGGAATGCGCTTTACACTCTGCTGAGTTTGGGGCTTGGTAGCTGCAGACCAGTCAGAGTGCCTATGCTGACCCTGTCCACCTTCTAAGCACATACAGTGGGCACACAAGCATCAGAACTGGACCCTGGAGTAGTGAAAGAAGCTCACCTCAAATCTCAATCTGTTCATGATTCTTTTGGCTGTCCTGAAACCTGGAAGTCCAATACATTACACTGTCCCTCACAGTTTACATAATTTAAAGGATCTGCTGCAGATACCACAGAATACCTTCAGAGGCTGGAGCTATTTGGTGGCACAAGGAGGACCTATAGCAAGAGTCAAGATTCAAGATTCTTTATTTGTCACATGCATAATTATACAAATACAACATGTAATGAAGTGAGCCCCTGAGTTGGTGCAATAACGTTATAAAATAATTGTAATTAAATTAAAGAGAAATTTGGATTGGCTAAACTGAGGTAATAAAATATACAGAAAAAGAAAAGCATATTCCAAAAAAATATTACAAACATTACAACCAGAAGCAAGATCTATGGAGTGTGCAAAATGTAACTGAATAAAAATATGCGTCTTACCTATCAGCACTTATCAGCACAGCCCAACTCCACTGACTTCTTCTTAAAGGTTGAAGATGAGCATCAGGACTTTTCTCAGAGGGACGGGTTTTCTTCTGGACTATAAAGTACAGATGTAGGTCATTCTGGATAAGAGCATCTGCCAAATGCTGTAAATGTAAATGAATATCTGTCTGTAAAGTGTATGCTGGTAGACGTATAGTATTAAAGGACAGACAGCAGGTGAGGCACTGAGCAGCTGGTCATAATGTTTCGGCTCATGAGTGTGTCTCTCATGTCTGACTGGAGCTCTGTGTGTGTGTGTGTATGTATGTGTGTGTGTGTGTGTGTGTGTGTGTCCACTGGAGATGGGATGGGTTGAACACAGAGAATGCACTTCACTTCTCAGTGTGTGTGACAAAGTACTTTTACTTCTGCTTGTAGCAAGCTAAGCTGCTAGCCAGCTGTGTTTGTGTTCGTCACCTAGCAACCTGAGAAATTCTGTAGGGGTTAAGTGGGGACACAGAGGGCTCAAAACACATTCTCAACAATTATCTAATTAATTATTGTATCATATTCAGCAAGTTGGGTGGTGGCTGGGGGTTAAGGAGTTGCCGCTGCGATCAGAAGGCTGTGGGTTTGAATCCCAGGACTGCTAGTTGCACCACTGAGGTACCCTTGAGCAAGGTACAGTCTCCATACACTGCTCCCCAGGCGCCGTTGTCGGCAGCCCACTGCTTCACTCAGGTGAATGGGTTAAAGGCAGAGGACTCAAGTAATTTCCTCCGAGATCAACATATTATATGAAATGTAAAAAAAAAATACATAAATAAAGTTGAGCAGTACGTTGACAATGGTTTACTTTTTATTTTTGTGTAGTTGCACTAACATAACTCTTTGTTTATTCAATTGGGTATGTTATAGTTGTCCTTGGATCATGGATTTTGTATGTTTGGAAGGATAAAAAAAAATGTTGGTTTACCATATAATACATGCTTATTTAAATTGGCTCTATTATAAATAAATGGGACTCAACTTGAACCTTGAGGGACCACTGGTATACCTGTCTCAACAAATCAGAAAAACTTAAATATTGTGACATATTGTGTATCATAACAGTGTTTCGAAGTATCATGATATTATATTTTTGCCATGGCATACTTACTCTAGCAGCTGAATTTTGAATACATTGCAGTCAAATTAGGGATTTACCCGAAAGCCAAAAAATGAAAAGGGAAGTACAGTAATCTAAACAAGAGGCTCAGAAAGTATGAACAAGTGTTGAGCATCTTTCAGACTGAGTAAGGGAGGGCGTTGGACCATGTTTAGCTGATTTACAAGATTCACACTTGTAGAGAGTTTAAGAGTGGCACTGTGTATGTGAACTGAAAATTCAGACCAGAGTTTTGGGTGCAACAAGCAAAGATTCAGTTTTTGAAGTTTAACTTATGAAAGTTCGAGTTCATCCATGATTTACATTTGCGGCATTTAGCAGACGCTTTTATCCAAAGCGACTTCCATTCCCAAGCTACAGGGGACAGCCTCCCTGGAGCAACTTGGGGTTAAGGGTCTTGCTCAGGAACCCAATGGTGGTATGTTGAAGGTAGGATTTGAACCCATGACCTCTTGGTCCAGAGGCAAGAATCCTACCCACTAGGCCGCCACCCCCACCCCCACCCCCCATGATTTAAGAGTTAATTGTTCTATTACAAGGAAATCTTGATTTAGAACTGTCATCAGACACAAATGACTGATATGATTGATAATAGGGCTCATTTGCTTACTGTAGCTTTCTACCACATTAGTATTGCAAAGGCTGATATTATAATAATAATTAATGATGCTAATGTACTTTCAGTTAGAACTACAGCCCAAGCCCAACTATTGGTACTATTGCTTACATTGTAAACGGCCGCGCATGTCTTGCTTAAAGCGTTACTTCATGGGTGGTCTGTCTTGTGCAGTCATGTTGTTTCCGATTACGCAAACACGTCAGGTTCTCTGGGCTGTCTGGAAAACATGAGACATGCGCTTGTGCGAGGCACGTGGTCCTAACATAGCCTAGTATTTAGGACCTCATTGTGGAGTTGTGCAAGATTTCCTGTTGATGCTTCTGCCTGGTGTGGTTTAGATTAGAGGTTTGCATTTCACATTTCAGCATAACAGCATGTCCCCGCAGACCTTCATGATGTTTTTTTTTTTTCTCTAAGATTGCCTTTGTTGTGTAATAACTTTGAGTTGCTAATGCATGACTGTCATTGTGCAATGATTGGTTTGATATTTGAATATGGTATGCAAAGCATAGTGGTACTGTTACCATCACTTCCTGGTAAAAAAAAAAAAATAGTTTAGGTCTGTAATGACTCTCATGAAGAATGATCGGTTACTGTGGGAGCAGTAAATCACATGATCTTTAAAGAGATAACATTACTGTAAATGTAATTAAGCAGAAACAGCTTTGTCATTTGGAATTGATAACGAAGTTTCCTTAGAAACAATTAGATCAGGAACTTGCTGCTTTTGGAAATAAGATCTAATTTAAAGAATGTTTTTGAGTTAGTTGTCTTTACATTTGAGTGATAAGCTGTAAACTGTTCTAGTGATGGGTAAAAAATAAATCGTTGCTTTCTGCAGAGTCTAATGTTCATCTAATCAAGGTTATGGCAGTCTCACGTGTAAGAAAGTTGAAGAAAGTCCTTAATTTATAATAATCATTACAATTACGATTTTGTTCCACAAAGTGTGCTGCCATTTCTATTGGTCCATGATATTGGTCTCTGCAATACTGATATCACAAAAGGCTGCAATATGCAAATGAACAAATGTTTTTGACAGGGTGACCAATCACAGCTCCACGTGAGTGTTACTAGGTGTTTTGATTGAAATGTTCTTGTAATCCCACAAAAGTAAAATTATTTTGGCCATTACTTTAACCATTTAAAGACACTGATTTGCCAAGGTGTTTTTAAAGGACCCACATTCTACAGTTTTCTTCCATTTAATTTTTTCCACGACCTTTGTGTGGGACTTGTGTACCAAAAATATGAATAGTAGTTTATCATAGGTCAGGTTGTTTTTGTTACTGTGCCTTTAAGATTCATTTTAATGATCTTAATTATTGAATGATTTTAATGATTTTAATGATTGAACTTCAGCCTGAATGAGTTAAATTGCTGTAGACTGAATAAGGATATATATATCAACATGATAGCAACATGACATCACAAAAACTATAATTTGAAAATGCTGTTTTGGCGACTTATTTCCAAATTTGGATTGTATGGATGAGGGAATAAACATATATTTTGGAATTTATTTACATACTTCAAGCCTTTTTAATGCCAGAAAAGTGATCATATGGTCCCTTTAATGTATTGCAAGGCACTGTAATCACAATATGTACAGCATAAACCTAATATTAATATTTTGTCTATATCGTGATATAACAGTGGGTCATTAAATACTGAAATTAATGTGTTTGCCTTTAAAGCAGACATCCAAGTCGTAGTGGTCTAAACTGTAAAAGCAAGACTACTTTGCATGCATTTTGTGTTCATTTACACTCTGCTGTTTAACTGTCAGGTAGGTGGGGAAGTACCCTGAGGGGAAGGGTATCATATAACTTGGGCATCTTTGTTCCCTGCTTTGTTTGGCATGTAGTAAAAGTGTTCAACTGTTGTTATCCTGAGCTCATAATCAAAATTTGAGAAAAACGTTTTTGGCCTCAAATTCCAGAATACCGAATGCTTTTTGTTATTGCTCATTGCTGCTTAAATAGTCAGTGGAAGACATTTGAAAGCTGACAAAGTAGATGAATGGTTTTGATAGCAGAGTTTTGATAGCAGATATGTGGCATTGTAAGTGGATGTGGTCCCTTTTAAAATACTAATCAGTAAAATTTTACTGTTGCTACAAGCCAAAAATTCAAACTAGGGCGTGACCAACGTGGAAATTGTCCCTCATACTGTTTTCAAATGGAAATTCCACTGGTTAAGCAAATGTTATGCATAATTCACTGTTTCTAAAGTAAAAGAAGTGGTTTAATGTGAAATGGGTCTTTTTAGCGAAGAGATTTAGTCACTTGTTAATAACGGACATCCTGAGCATTTAATGCCTGTAAAAGCAGCATCAGTTTTAGCATGAAAATAGGGTCAAATTACTCTGTGTACATTGTTTTTAGAATAATTTTGCTTTGTTTTAGCTATTTGTGCATACATTATTGTACTCTGGTGACTCATGCGCTTCATTTTAATTGTATTCTCAGCTGAGATTCATGCATGCAGCCTCTAAACTATGATGTTATTCTGAGTTCTTACTAGGGCTGGTACTGCCTAAATTACTTCAGGTCTTTACTTCAGTCTGCAGTCCTTTACAATCAGTAAATGTGCCTGTTCTCAGCACCTCACACCCACTTTCAGTTTGTAATTTAAAGGAAGAAATAAAAATAAATAAATAAAAAACATTTTAAAAAAGATTTTTTTAAAAATGTAATACCAAGGTCTAGTTGTTTCTAGACTATAGCTACAGTCACTTAACATGGCTTAAGTGAGCAGTAGTTTACTGTTTTCTTCAGTTTGTTTACATACATTTGCCACATGGCAGAATGAGGATTTTGCAGTGCCTGCCTGTCTAAGCTAAGGGCAGCTCATGCAGAATGGAGAGGTTTTGTAGGATACGTGTAGGTATGTATGTATAGAGGGCAAGGTAGAACATTTTTTACCATTGTTGTGCTTGCTAAACTGACTAAGCCATACTGCAGCCTTCCACACATCAAACCCCTCCCTTCGTGAAACATGAACTAGAGCATGTATCACTGTAATAGACGTGAGCAGGTGGTAAATGCTCTGTGGTGAATGGTTTTCTACGCCTGTTTCTATTTGTGACACTATAAAGGAAGCAACAGAATCTTTCTAAATGATCGATGGGATTTTCACTTATTAAGATCAGATAGATTTCAGTATATCAGCTGATGTTTTCGGCTAACCAATGTATCGGCCTTCCATGATACACTAATCCTCCCTTTAGTGAGAGTGCTCAGATTGGATGAATCTGCCCTTTGCCAAGTTTCGTTAAGGCTAATTTAGAAAATCCTACAGATTTTCCATACAGTCATGTGACGTGTGCTTAACCATTTAGTGTGAAATGAGAAATTTGTCAGTTTTGCAAGGTTAATCTTTAACTTTTGGTGTCGATATGTGGCCGGTGTGGTTTCCTGTTGAGATCTTTGTGTTGCATGTTTACTGAAGACGGGATCCTTATGTAGAAAAATGGTTTCTCTCCAAGGTGTCTTAAAGCTCCAGACCCTGACTCAGACTTGAAATTTCAGCTCAGGATCAGGGGCTGAATGATAGAAAATGTTTATAAGTGGAATTGAGCAAGGTTTAGAACTTTGTTGTATGGGCTTTGTGTTTATTTTCCTTTGCATTTCACAGGCCCTGTGTTCTGAACCCATACAAATACAGATAAGAATAGCCAGTGCACTTTGTTTAAATCGTTGCACTGGCACCTTAAAAATCTCTACAATAATCCTGTACTTCCTGCTAACCAGGTCTAAACACAGCCTTAATAATCACCTATTTCTTTATGGGATTTCTTTACTAAACATAGCCTTACTGATCTCCAAAGTAATCTTGTAGTTCAATACAAGCTCTCTTTCTAACCAGATCTGTACAGACTAGATGCATACAGTTTAGCTAGGCCGCTAGTTTGATGTGGTTGAGTAAGCTACTATGGAATCAAGCTTTTATTCCCATTTATTGACTACATTTTTTGTTAAAATGTTCTATGTTCATTTCTCAGCAGGTCCACGATTTCTATGTTGTTTGCACAGAACATGCACTGTGTGTACAAAAACACAAAGCACTTGTTTACCTAAAAGTAAATCACACCCACTTCTGAATCGAATTCAAATGTAGATCTTTTGAGCACAAAACTTACAGATATTGACATTTGGTTACACCCCAATACAGGATAGTCCGAACAGTTCTGTGCATGCCAGAGATATCCTAACGCCATTGTAGCAAGAGCACATCTTCATGTATTATTTTGAATAATGAAACCGCTGCTGCTTTTTGTGACTGGACCGATGGTTCAAGACACCCGGGCTTGTTGTGTTTGTCCCTTGAGTTTAGCTGGTCTATGGTAATTAGATTCAGGCTTATGGAATGTGTGTGTTAAGGAATTCTTGGGGCACAGAGAGAGATTCAGTCTGTGAATGGGAGCGTTGTGGCCTGTCCTCTGCCTGACAGTGATGGTCTTATCAAACTTATCTTGACCTTGTGTAGCTTCTTGTTGCAAAGGGCCCAATATCCCCTCTCTTTGTGAGAAATAGCCTCTGAATTGTTTGAGTCACAGCATAGCATTGATGAGACTCTGATCAGAAGCTGTTGTAGATATATAGCATTTCAAGTGCAGCCATTCACTGTTATCTGTTAGGCCTTGGTTTAGGCTAAGGAAAATGCCTTCTATTAGGGTATGAGTATTAGACAGGCTTGTTGCTTGTATTTGCTATTGGTCCATTTCCCTTGTATTTGGCTGTTTAAATAGGGTCAGCAACATGAGACGGTGGCTCGTTGGGGAATTAAGTCATCCTGGAGCAGAGGCAAGAGGAAGAAATAGGCCAGTTAATTATGTGACTTAGAGACAGTTCTATAAAGGTGTTTTAATCCTTCCTCTTTCAACTCTTGGACTGTGCTGGCAGTATAATTTTGTTTGAGCCTGATGACGTTCAGGTGGCCAGTGTCCAGCCTGGGACTATAAGGAGAGCAGGGGCCGCCTAGGGGGTTGGTGTTAGCCGAGATATTCTTGGTATGTAAACAGCTGTTGATGCTCCCTGAACATCCTCTTGGTGACATAGAGTGGAAATCATGTCATAGCATTCCAGAAATAAAGTAATCGACTCTTGCACTATTGATTAATGACAGCTTTCCTAATCAAAAAAAGAATTGATCAGAAGTACAGCTGAACAATATTGGGGCAGAAAGTCATATTGCATTTAGGAATGTGGACTCAAATACTTTGTACCAGAATCCAGTATTCAAATGCTTAAAATCTTTTTATCCTGTATCACACAGGTTCAGACCTTTTGAAGCAATAAACTGGCCTGACGAGAGCTTGAAATATTTGTCCAAATCTGAACAGAGCCGGTTGTTTATGTTGGGCTTTGTTGGGTTTCGTTGAGTTTGGTTGGGTCTGAATGTCATTTACCAAATTTGTCTTGGGCTCAGGCCGGCTTCAAAACATAAAATTAATTTTTCACAGCCTGCTTCCCAATTTTAACAGATTTTAACCTGCGTTTTTTTTTCCCCCTGTTTTCATGTTCCTCCTTATTGTATCTTTCCTACCTTAAACAGTTTTTAATTTGGCTTGCCGAAGTGGCGTTCTTATGCACCAAGATCCATGCCGCAAACAGTGAATGGATTGAAGGGAGTGTTTTAAAAGGACATTTTGTATTTCATTTGTTACGCCAAAAATATTTTCTGTAGCTGTAACATTCTACATAAAGAAATAGGTTTAAAAAAGAATGAAAGGCTAAAATTGGTAATATGGACAGCCTATTCAGACAAAAACATTTGAGATGTTATTTGGAGGAATTGTTTGATAAATATATTCATTAATGAGGAATTTTAACTCTTTTTTTGGAGATAGCATATATATTTGTTTTATCATTTTTTATACGTTAGCAATCTTTAGACCGCAGATGTTGTTGTCACTGCACGGTAACTGACATTATTCTGTCAGGTTTATGTTGAGCCAGTTTGGGTCGGTTTCAGACAGAGGTTTGTTTGTCACTGGTCAGCTTCTGACTCAAAACGTGATGTAGTTTGAGTTTGTGTCAAAACTGTATTTTGAGTCTTTCTCAGAAGGTCAGCTGGAGCCATGGATGTAATGCTCATTGTCTGTTAAACATATCACTAAAAATTGTACTAAAACTGAAAAGCAGTATAATGATCAACAAGCAATATAGCAAATAACATATCGGAATCAATTTAGTGCCTTGATGGTGTGCATTGAATGGAAGAAAATTCTGCACATCTGATTGACAAACTGCAGCATGCTTTTTCGCTAGTCTTCAAACATCACTTCTATGTAATGGCTCGAATCATCAAGCTGCCTCGAAATTTAATGTGCTGCCTTATTGAACTCCAAACCAAAGACCCCTCTAGCAAGTTCATCAACTCAAGCAAGTGCTTATACTGCACCCATTACTTCAGGCTTGTATTTCTTGACACAGGCACTAAAGTTCAGATGATGGGTTTCAGCTCATTGCATGCTACCTAGTACACACATTCTTGTTTTATACTATTAATAAGTAGTGAAACTGATGTGTTAGCCCTTCTGCAGTCTGAGGTCAGCCACTGCTGTGATACTGCATCAAGATTTAAACACAGCTTCACATGTGTTGCTTTCAATTAAACAAATCCATTATTCGGTACATTTCCAGCAACTGATGTCTGTGTTTCAGCTCTTGGCTTTCAGGGTAGATATTGCAGGATCAGTGAAAGCTAATACAGGTGAGAGCTGGAGAAAGTTTCAGCATCTTTGTTTGCTGAAGAAAATTAAGGTGGTTCAGTAACTGAATGCCTCTTCAGAATCTACGGACATTCATTGCCAAATAATGCAAAGGATGAAAAATGATCCTTATGTGTTCAGTACAGCCCTGACATTGCTGCTTACTTTTGTAGTTGTTGATAGACGTGCTTATGTGGGTGAAATACTGTAATGTTTTGACACTCGTTTGTACATTTTTAGAAATGCTAATTGCATGAGGCTGATTGGCGGGGTATAAGCTTTCATTACTTTTACCAAATTAGCCTCACAGAGTCAGTTTTTTTTTTTTTTTGGCCAGCACTGAACATGCTAAACTTTGAATGTTTGTTTCGTACAACAGCTTTAAAAAAAAAAAAAAACAACAACAACAACAGCAATATGCTTAAATTCTTGTAGTGAGCTAGAGCTTTACCTACTTACCCTGTGACCTGCCCCAAGAATGGTTAATATTTCAGATTTAAAGTGCTCAGTGTTCTGTTACTCAGAAGGAGACCATGATCAAATGGGTTATTTTGCACGGCATTTTCCATCCTAGCAACTCCTGGAGCAGGTCAATATTAAGTTGTTAGGTTTGTGCATGGTTACTCATTACATATGCTATTTCTTCTTGTTGCCAGGCAACCAGCCAACAGGGCCTAACCGTTGCACAAAACTTGTAGCGGTTTTCGGAAGCCAGTCGGTGGAAGATTAGCGTTAGAGGGGACAGGCGGGGCTTTGTATGGCCGGAGGGAGTTAGTCAGTAGAAGGGAGGAGCTGAGGCTGAGAACTTCAGGAGCTAGCGGTGTTTTGAGGCGTGGAGCCAGCACAGACAGAGCAGCTCCACTGACACTCATACTGAGACTGAGGTAAGCTTAAACAGAAACACGACCGTGTTTGTTAACAGTAGGTTTTGAGATACATTTTTTGTAAATGTGGACACCAGAACTTGTGGAAGTCTCTCCACTTTTAAGGGGTTTTATAGCTGGAAGTGATGTAAGAGGTGCTCCATTATGTAAGAGAGTTCACAGTACTTTAATGACAGTCACTGTTAACCTCATGTTGCTATGTTGAGGACGTATGTAGGTATGCGAGTAATATGTAGCGACTGTAGATAACGTCAAGTTTCGCTCTTGTACTACTCAGAAGGTAACAAGTTGTGAACAATAGATAATATGTCTTAAGTGGTTTAAAATATAACCTCTGTAAATTCCATTAAGTTGGTTTCATTAGCTTTTTTTCCGTTTGCAACTTATTGAACGGAGGAAAGGAGGGTTTGTTTTGTCTCTGTTGGTGTAGGACTTGTAGTTCTTAATCTAAATGGGTTATAAACCATCAGTCTAAAGTCCTGATACCCACCTTCATTATTAAGACGTTTTACACCTTCTGATGGTCATTATTTAAAAACCTTAAAATAAAGTAACTCTAGTATCCCCAAGCTGTAGAACTGAAAATACAGTAAAATATATGGTATGCTTAGAAATTGGCATGGGTATTAATTCATTTTTCCTCATAGTAGGCATGTGTAAAAGATGCTGTCTTGAAGCAGCGTTCATCTCAGTTATGACAACTCAGTGACAGACTAGGTTGTCTGTCTAGGTTGCCTCTGAACTCTTCTGGAAGCGAGTTAACAGGGGCTTGTGCGTCTCTGGTGTTTGACATCAAACAGTTGCCACACTCTTGCTTTTTGGGTCAAGCACGCCTCTCTTTGCATGTTGACTCTAGGAGCCCACAAAAGCCATTGTTGCCCAACTGCAGGGTGGAGGAAGAAATTAACCACTTGATTTGAAAGTTACTCACTTCAGACCAGCATGTTGGCCACAGCTGAGATGCGTTCAGTTTTGTCACTTCTAGGGTTGACTTTGGGCAGGAAACCACAGTAATAGTGGTGCGTCTGTGAGCTTAAAAACCACTGTGACATGTTTAGTGCTGTGCTCGTGCTGATGAAAGTATATCAGAAAGCTCCACTTTTTTTTTTTTTTTTTTTTCTCCACCTTTGTGAAGCTTAGGCAACTTATACCAGATCTGCACCTCAGAGGGAGCCCCTCAGTAATGTAAACCATCTGTGAAACATCCCTTCTTTTTGCCTCAAGCGGATTTGTAAACAGACTTGCCACACCCAGGCTAACATTCTCACAAGTCCTTCAAGTAGAGGCAAAGCATATGGTTCAGTTAACCAATAGGGAGGGCCGTAGAAGTCAGAATGAGTACATGGTGTGTCTTATTAGGGACTTTGGATACAGTTTGGATACAGTTTGGTTTTTGAAGCAGAGAATTTTCTGTTTGCATTTCTAAATAAAGTTAGGTGGTATCCCTTCATAGGTTTTTTTTTTTCTTCAGATTGTGTAGTTCAGTAGATTTTCCAGTTAAACAGTTAGTGGATAACCTTCTAGTAAGTGGATAACCATAAAACATTTGCCTCACCATTATTTTGGACAGTTTAAATGTCAGAAAATGTGCTCTCCAAGGATTTAAAGTGTACATTGATGCAAGTCAGCCTAAAAGCCTAACAGTTATAGAATACAATAACTCTGACCTTTAATCTCACTTAACACTGTAAGCTTTTGTCTATATGTCCTTGACTATTTAGTGCAGGCACTATTTAGTGGGTTGATCTACCTACTAAACTGGCAACTACAGATGTTAACAAGAAGCAGCTGTTGACTTTCAAATGCATTTAAACCTATAGCAGTAACTATTTTTCTACATCAAACAAATGTAACCCACACATGGAGTCAGAAACATACATGTTTATTTCACACGATTTGGCTTTTTTCCATGTTTACACATAGTACCTTGCAAAAATATTCAACCTCCTTAAAGGCTTTTTCAGGATTACAAATGAAATGCAAGTTATTTGTGCTGTCATTTTAATGGACCGACCCTGAAAATGAATTGATTTAAAAGGATATCGGATTTACGTAAAAAAGTATTCTGGAATAAACACCTTGATTTTAAGTTCTTAGTCTCGGACAACTTCCCGGTTTGATTCTTGCGAGGAAAACGTTACTACATTTGTTGTTAGGTTAAATTATTGCTTACAAGCTAATGGGGTGAAAAAACTTCATCCAGTCACTTTTTAATGATTCCATTTTAGATTTTACAGAATCAAACACTTTTTACATTGTTAATTTTTGCTTCCTTTTATATATATATATATATATATATATATTTTTTTTTTTTTTTTTTTTTTTTTTTTTTCCTTTTTTGACTGGCCGAGAAAATGAGCCCTCTCATTGTAACAATGCTTTGTGGAAAGACAAAGAAATATGTTTGACCTTCCATTGTCATTTTTTTTTTCTTTTTCATCGTCCAGTTTTTGCCTCATAAATAAATACTATGTGGCCAAAAGTATGTGGACACCCCTCTTAATTACTGAGTTCAGTTGTTTCACACTCGTCGCTAACAGGTAGATTAAATCAAGCACTTAGCCATGCAATCTCTGTAGACAAACGCTGGCAGTAGAATGCGTCACACTGAAGAGATCAGTGATTTTTAAATGTAACGCTGTCATAGGATGCTGCCTTTGTTACAAGTCAATTCATGGAATTTCTGCTCTACCCTGATTAAATGTAAGTATTCAGAATCAGAATCAGAAAACTTTATTGATCCCGGAAGAAACTGCTTTTGCTGAGGAGTATTATTGCTGAGAAATGGATGCGTCTAGTAATATCAGCTTAGTCAGGATGCAGTAAACACACATAACAGGGCTGAAGCGGTTGGTGTGTAAAAAAAAACAAAAAAAAAAACACCTATCCTCGGTTGCATCACTCGCTAGCAACCTGACTCTAGCCATCATTAGCACAAGAACTGTACCTCACAAGCTGCATGAAAAGGCTTTCCATGGCTGAGCAGCTGCACTCAAGAGATCACTTTGTGCAGTGCTAGGTTTTGGCTGGAGTGGTAAAGCAAGTCGTTACTGGACTCTGGAGCTGTGGTATTGTGTTCTCTGCAGTGATGAATAACACTTCACTACCTGGCAGTCTGAGTTTGGTGGATGCCGGGAGAACTTTGCCAAAAAATAAAGTTTGGTAGAAGAGGGATGATGGTCTGGGGCTGGGTTTGACCTGGCCCCTTAGTTACAGTTAAATGCTACCAATTTTGTGACAACAGTTTGGGGAAGGCACTTTCCTATTCCAGCATGTCTATGCCCCTCTGCACTAAGAGAGGTCCAAGTGACTTGGTTGTGACCTACATACAGCATTGACCTCAATCCAATTGAACAACTTTGGGATGAATTGAAACAAATGCTATTTTAACCGAATGGGCACATATTCACACAGACACATTTCAATATTTTGTGCATTGTCTTCCCAAATTAGTGGAAGATTTTATCCATAGAATGTCCAGCAAGCTCCCATAGGTGTAATGGTCAGGTGTCCACATACATTTGGCCACATTGTGTATTTGAGCACCTATTTCAACATGATTTTCACGCGAATTGAATTTTCAAGGTTTAATCACTGCCTTTGCTTTGAGTCAAAGATCTTTTGAGCTAAAACACAATGATGTTCAAACTGCTTAAACTTTTCAGGTTAGTCTATTCCCATGTTTCCACACTCTTGTATTGGAAAACCATTTTGAAAAACCAACTTAATGTTTGTTCACTAACTATACTTTCTACTTTCGGTCTGCTCTTATTGTTGTTTTGGCTGGCCTTCTCAATGTGTTCTTTTTTTCCCCCAGGCAGGACAAAATATTAGGAGATGAGGTCTCGGTTGGATTAGCTGTTCTGGAAGATTTGAGTTTGTCTGCTACAGTCGTCATCTTTGGCTGCTGTTCTGCACAATGACTGTGACTGGAGGACGTCTGTGCATGCTGTAGCAGTCTGCACTGTTCTGCACCCTCCTGTACCTTGCTTTGGGTTCTCCATTCCGTCTCTACAAACTGACGGATGGGCATGAAGAAGGCAGCCCAGTGGTCTGAAGAAGAGGTTGGCCTTTGGCTGGCTGAAGAGGGCATGCAGGAGTATGCCGAGCCCCTCCGGCACATGGACGGTCAAGCCTTGTTGCAGCTCTCTCAGGTATTTGGATGGCTGCAATTTTTTAAAGAATAGTTCAGAAAACTCCCCAATTTTCCTCTTGCCTCAAATGTAGTCAATCAGTCTAAAGTTTGATCCTCTAGTTTTGTACTGGAGTGCAGAGTAGGGAGTTAATTTTGTAATAAAAAAAAGTAATAAAAATCACAAGCAAATTATGTGTCAGAATTAAAAAAAAAAAAAAATGTTGTAAATGCAAATAATAAGAATTTTAATAATCATTTATTAAGACATTCTGCTCACTTTCGCTAGCATTTTGCCAGTGTTTGCTTTCATTGTTTTCCACATGTGTGGATTTTGCAGAAATGCTTTTTGCTTCTGTAGTGACAGAGTATTCAGTATTCAAGTATTCATTTGTCACTTTCTGTTAAGTATTCGGAAGCGTTGACTTTTTTCCACCTTTGTGACTTGGCTGTTTAAGGTAAAAGTATAAGAAGGCCTTTCCAAGTACCTCTAGGCTTTGTGAGGGAACGCCCATGATGTTGATAAAGTGGGCACTCCTTGGCAGAGGAGTCTGATGTGGGGGTGAAGTTAGCTTTAGCCACTGTAGCCAATGATCCTTAAGGCTGTGAACCAAAAGTTGCGCTCCACAGCGTGATCACAATTTCACAGCCCCATTGTCTTGCAGCCTGGGTCCTCTGACCTTAGTACCAGGTGCAGGAGGCCGCACCAGCTAAGTGGAGTACCTGTCAAGCATTTTCCAGAGTGGCCCTTAGAGGAGCCTCTAGCTCTGAAACTCCTCAGTTCATCACTCCATGTTCTATAACGATGACTGAGATTCACTCTGCTTGCCTCTATCCAAATAAACAAACCCAATGAAATGAATAAAAACTAAATCTTGACTCGAATTAAAACTTGATGCTGAATGTTAGTTTTAATTTGTTACATATTATCTACAGACCCGTAGTCATAATAAAAGCTGTATTTGAAGTAGATGAGAGGCTAATATCACAGATTGTATCACAATGGCACCATGCACGCTAGCAGCCGGGCTCAGTTTGACTCTTACTATACATCATCACCCCACGTACTGGATAAATTTTGAACTGTAGTTATTTGTGAAATGCAAATTTGAATATTCTTAAGGGCATTTGGATGCTTTTTTGGAAATACAGTGAAAATTCCAATTCTTTAAAATGCTCTTTGGTCCAGTTCTAATTTACTGTGTAAAACAATGTATTACATATAAAACAAACTATTATTAGATTATTTTTTTTTATTAGATCACCTTTTTTTTTTTTTTTTTTTTTACTGGATCGCAGCTAAGTACTAAGCTATTTATTTAATTAGTTATCGTGCTAGCCTAGTTAGCCCTAGCCTAGCTGGCCCTAGTTAGCAAAGCCGAAAGGTGTTATATCTTCATCTACAAAGTACACTTGGTATACTGTAGTTCGCAAAATATATTGACACATAGGAGATGTCGTGTAAAAAATGGACATGCTTTTTTAACACTATGCTTAGAATGATGCTGTACACCGTGTTGGGTTTTAAGAATTTCATGGACATCAGAGGATCAGTCATTCCAAAATCAGTGGGCAAGTAATACTTGAGGTCAATGACCCCTTCTGAGATGTGCAAATAGGATTTTTAAATTAGGATTTTTAATATTTTGCTTGTATGTTTTATTTGGCATACGAAGAACTCCATATACAGAGCTAATTTTGAAACAAGCACTGGAAGTCTGTGACCCAAAATCTCTTCCAGAAATATATGTCCATGCACATGTCTGAAATCTTATCCAGGTGTTAAGTAATGTCATACAGACCTGCAGATGTAGTTTAGGACATAGTATGACAATATATGATAATTTATAAAAATGTACAATATAGTTGAACACTGCTCAGTCCAAAACCTAATTAAAGGAGATGTGATTTAATTTCAGAATATGCAAATAGTAAGATGGATTTCAACTAACCATGTCCATTCTTACCTCCAGACTGACTTCCAGAAGCCTCCTCTGTCCCAAATTGCGCTGGATGGTGGGAGGCACTTCCTGGAGAAGATCAAGGCACTCAACATCGAGCACCATATCGAAGTGCATAAGAACAGCTTTGCCAACAGCCATGTGGTCTTATCTCACAACCACGATGCCGGTGCCTCCAGCAAGACCAAACAAAACGGCTTGGTCAATGGTTATCGTAAGGAACTGGTGCGCATTACTGTTCCTGAGCCAACTGGTCCACAGTTCCCCACCGAATGGGGGAAGACTTGTGTAGCCTTACTATATGCCATCTGCTGTTTTGTCTTCACCACTATCATTATTTCTATAGTCCATGAGCGTGTGCCTCCTAAGGAGGCGACCCCTCCTTTACCGGACAAGTTCTTTGACTTTTTCGACAGAGTGGAGTGGGCATTCTCTGTATGTGAGATAAACGGGATGATTCTGGTGATCTTGTGGATCATTCAGTGGAGTCTCCTGAAACACAAGTAAGTGTTTTGGCTAATGATGCAATGATTCTTCATCATTTGTACTGCTGATGACTTTGATCCAACATGTGTTCTGTTAACAGGTCAATAGTTGGTCGGCGGTTCTTGTTCATTGTGGGGACCCTGTACCTGTACCGCTGTATCACCATGTACATTACTACTCTGCCTGTTCCAGGAATGCACTTCAAGTGTTCACCAAAGGTAGGATTCGTTCAGAACTGAATCCAAGAGCATGGGCTTGGATAGGGTTGAAGTGTTTGCCTAAATGTGACACATTTTCCCTTTCTCCCTCACTCCAGACTTGTGTAAACACAGAAATCTGATCCTTTCAAGTCAGGTTTGAGGCACTTTCACATGTCCAACAAGTTTGAATGTACATCTGATACAGGGTAATGCAGTCATAATGAGAATGAACAGTTTTTGTTGTGTTTTGTTTTTTGTTTTTTTAAACATCAGTGCTAAGCGATACTTTTGTGTCTGCGTATTTGTGAACAGGTGTGGAGGTTAGTCAGAGATGCATGCACAGGCGTCTGCTGGCATACTGAGATGTAATGTTAATGTGTACACTAGGGAATGGTGCTAGGATGTGTACACGCTAGTCCTTTCATGGCACAGATGTATTCATGTTAATGGCAGATACAGGTTGCTTACTGTTATGAATGTAAACTGTTGTTGTAAAAATATCGTTTCTAATCCAAAAACAGGAACTGAGCAAAAAGATGGTGTTATGCTGGCAACACAATCTTTAGGGCAGTTGTGATGTTTAGGTTAGATGATTTTTATTCTTCGCCATTGCCAACTAAACGTTGTAATTAATTGCTGAGTTGAATCAGGTGTGTCTGAGCAGGAGAATGACCAAACTGAGCAGATCACTAGTCCTGCAGGACCGGAGTTTTCCACCCCTGTTTTAGAGCCTACATGTCTGTAAGTTAGTGCGTTAGTAGTAGTTGTTTATTAGCCATAATTAACCTGTCTTCTGTCTGAAGTCATGTTTTCTTATTTCCCATAGATTGACACTCAGTAATTTTGGAAACATGATCATAACATGTTCTGAAAGTGTTTAAAAGAAAGTAAAAGTAAAATGTCAGTCTTTCTGAGAAACCTATACTTGTGAACCTTTGCACTTCCCCCTTCTCTAAATACCTTTATAGCATTTTATGGTTTCAAATTACAACATAGAGTATAAAAAGAGAAGAAATAGATGCACATGGAAATAATGCACAAGCTGGCCATTTATGACTTGAAAATGCTCATTTATGTATCATCGCTTGCGGAACAAACTCTTGGTGTATTGTTTTTTTGTTTTTTTTTAACATAAAACAAATCAGCTGTTGATTATATTTTATGGAACAACAGGAATTGTTTATAATTACTTACAGTAATATCTTGATGCATTAACTTACATTTAAAGTTAAAAACATTTTTCCTGCTACGGTAAAGTACCTTTTTCAGAGAGAGTTTGTTCAGACAGTGACTATGTATTTACACTCACTGTGCAATATTGCATTGTTCTGTGCAAAGAGGCATTGACACTGTTTGAAAACCGCTGTTAAGTAAGGACTCTGCTGAAAGAAGAAAATGAGTAATAAAGGGGAGACGAGAGGTGATTGCTTAGAAGGTGACTGCGTTGCTATGGTGCAGTCACACAGGGAACTCTTGTCCTGACGTGTGTGTGTGTGTGTGTGTGTGTGTGTGTGTGTGTGTGTGTGTGTGTGTGTGTGTGTGTGTGTGTGTGTGT
>JBBPCZ010125724.1:0-24933 GCA_037974445.1 Brycinus macrolepidotus | reverse complement strand
GTGTGTGTGTGTGTGTGTGTGTGTGTGTGTGTGTGTGTGTGTGTGTGTGTGTGTGTGTGCGTGTGTGCATGTGTGCGGGTGTGTGTGTGTGTATTTGTGAGTGTGTGAATGTATTATCACAGAGTGGTAACAGATGACATAACTGCTGCTCTAATGGTCCAGTCACTGTTGTAAGCAACTCATATGTGATTTTTTGACCACCAACTGTGCTAAAGAGACATAAATTCAAACACAACTTGAAGCAGTGTTATGGAAAATGACATACAAACACCTGTATTGGCGCTGCCCTGCATTCCTTCTTCCACTCCTACAAGCTATTCACGGTGTCATCTGACATTGGCATGAACATAAAGCACACTGTCAGCTTGGAATCCCTTTAGAAAGTCTATTTTAGTACGGAGTTATGCGCCATCAAGTGACGCCCATGAGGGTGTCAACTGTATGTCACTGCATTGAAAGTATAAGTATTAGGCTCGCAGGGAATTGTGATGATGACAGGTTATAGTTTTGACTGATAAATGAAGGTCTGCGTTATACATGTTGATGGGGACACCAGTTCGCCTTGAAAACAGAATCTCCACCACCGAGATAGAAACACCCTCAAAACACATACAATCTAGAAAAAAGAAAGTATGGTTTTGCATGTTTCCTGTTTCTGTTTCATTCTTGGTTTCTCAGCATACAGAATCAGAATCAGGTACTACTTGCACATGCTTTGTCTTTTTCACATTATTATAACTGACAACAGTTATAAGATGAAATGTATGAAGAATGGTAATGCCATCTGTTCACCAAGTTGATTATTTTGATTCTTCCCTAAAATGCATCTATCATATTATCTATCTTTTTCAAACTGAACTCACGGTTGAAAAACAAACATGCACTGAGGACTTTATTGATAATAATGTGTGAACTCAGCTTCAATTGTGCTTGATATGTGAATGGAACCAGGATGTTGCCCTGTGCAAAGTGTACTGGGCAAACCCCTACTTGTTTAACGTCAGCTTCCTCATGCCGTGCTATTAGCCATGCAGGTCCATTGTTGAGACATAAAAATGAAATCACTGGTTTGCTACAGCCATGAGTGTGTCATTTGACATTCCTTATACCATATGTATGAAAAAGCATGATGCTTACTAAACCTTTTGGTGTTTCTCTTTACAGGGACTTCATTGTGAAGGCAACTACCAATGTGAGTGCTGCATTTTTTTTCCACAGATTGCACAGATACAGTATGCTTGATTGATAAAATCTTACACAGACTTCAAAATGTGGGTGGACCTACCACCATAAACAATTTTATATCAAATTAGTTGTTTTTTAGTGGACAACTGTTTTTCCATAGCGGTTAAAAGCTGGGGCCTGTCATGGACATAACGTGACTGATAAGCTTTATAACAATGAGTAGTGAGTAGAAGCACATTTGACTCCTTGCTATTGTTATACCAGATTTGGACTGTTTCCAGTTTCTGTTCTACTGAAAACAAATTTATGTTCAGCAGAGCTTCTTCAAACAAACTGATTAAAGAAATGCATTGGCAATAAACCACATTTGTAATTTCCCTCTTGCTCCTAATTAGACATTGTGCTAATTATTGTGGTAAAACTTATTACTTAGCTACATCAATATATTAGCTCCTTAAACCACCAAACATCTCTTGGTTGATTAGACTCTATTTGAGGTACTGAGAAAAGGATTTTTCAGAAAAAACATTTATTACATAATCGCTTTGGTAAAGATAAAGTGATGCAAAGTGATGGCCAGTTGTGGAAGACTGTGCCTTATGTGTTTTGCAGTGTCACTCCATCAATGCAAGAAGCAGGCGGGCGGTGTGACCACAGATGTGTTCAGCAATACCAGCATTTCTGCTGTGATGAAGTGCCAAGGGAGACAAATGTGTTCCCTTCATCTCAGAATCAGCACTGATCTACAGATCAACAGTAAATAGGTTCTCTCATTTACACTGAATTGCAATCTTATGAGGAACTCCTACCTTTATGTTTAAGAGAGCAGTTGGCCTCTGTTTTGGCCTGTGATCACCAACTGTAGCTGCTGATTACTAGTACTATGGAATGGGCGCGGGACTGTCTTCAGGTTGTTTGGGAAAATTACTGGAGAAATTCATTAGAACACTGTCATTTCCAAATCTGTCATTTCCTGTCTTTTCCTGAGCGCCTCATATGGGCCGGCCAGTGATGGATCAACTAGAGTGTCTTCAGGTGCATGAATGTGGGTGAATTTTCTTCTTTCAGAACACATCCGCGGCATCCACATGTGCATAGTTACTGCAGGGATGATGGAACGCTGCAGAATTGTGAACTTCTCACGCTCAACAAGAGAGAGACTGATGCTCGAGAAGGTATTACTCTATAGGCTAGCTTACACTATATATATTTTAATCACTCAAAGTGTACAGTTAGTAAAGATGCATTTTCTTTTAAGAACAATCATTTTAAACTTTTTTTGTTAAAAACATTTAAAAAGATTCTTTAGGGAATCAAACACAAATACATTATTAGTTCTTTAGAGAAGCAAAAAACACTTTCTGGCACCATTATTTTTAAGAGTACATTTTTCAAATATGCAATTATGTATTTCATATTGCGAGCTTCCCAATGAATCACATTTATATTCAGTTTGTGTTCTGTGTCAACAGTTTCAAGTCCACAGTTTTCTGACTTTTATTTTGTTTGTTTCAATGTTAAGTAACGATAAAAACCATTAGAAATGTCTCCTACTTGATGTTTAGAATCTGCACTTCCGCATTTCTGTGTTATAAGTGCTTCAACTTAATACCTCACTCTTGTCATTGCTGACGTTAGCTGCACGCATTCACCTTTTACCATCGCCTCTTTTCTGTAACTTTTTTTCTTTTGACAAGAGTAAGAGTGCTCTATTCATTGCTTACCTCGAGGGATGAACACAGACCTTTCACCAGACAACTCCCTATATTAGAAACGTCAAAAAGTATTTGTGTCTTTCTAAGCATTTTGAAAGTGAATGTGTGTCTTTCTATGGAAGGTGAATGTTCAGGATGACTGCCTGGAAGTGCACTTGGGACAGAATGTGCATGTAACTCTTAAAACCTGGCCACACATCTGTGGAGTGTCTGTTTCCAGATCATACCGTGTTCCAGGTATGAGGGTGTTCTCATCTCATATTGCCAAAATAGTAGTAAAATGTTCTGTTATCATATGAATATATATATATAGGTTTGACAGACCTGAGAGCACATTGAAACATATGAACTCATCAATCATTCATCTTTTTCTGACAGACTGCAGCAACAAAGACATAAAGCAAAGCGTCCCTGAATGCATCAGTACGTATGGATTATGACCAGATTCTTCATATAGAAATTATAGAAATACAGATCTTTAAACCATACACTCTTAAAAATACAGGTGACAAATGGAACCAGAGCTCTGTGGATTGATGTCTTTGAAGAACCACTTTTGGTTACCTATAAAAAAGTAATTATTTCAATGTATTATGTAATTGAGATGTGCATAGTTTAAGCAAGTTTTTAAAAGATTAAAGGACCTTCACCTAATTTAAAAGTTCAGTACTGATCAAATATTTTTCCTCCAAGACTAGAACCATTTGGGAACCTTTAGTTTTAAGAGTGTACAGTAGCTGTACTGCACGTTCTGTCATGCAGAATGCATCAAGCCTGTTTCTCCTTATGTTGACAGCGGGGAAGCTTCAGTATGAAATAGACTCTGAGAAAAAGGAGCTGTCTGTAAGTGTTTCAGACATGTTGGAGGATAAAGACTACCAGCTAAGGCTCTGTCACAAACGCTACATCTGCACAGGCACTGGAGCTCAAGCACTGGTGAGTCCCTCTATCCAGTGGTACAAAGGTACGAAATAATTGATAATTGACCTAACAACCAATGTCATAGGCTTCGACAAGAACCTAGGAAGTTAAAGCTTAAGGTAAAGCAGCTCAGATGCTGGATAGCTCTGGAGAAGAAAGCAAGCTAATACAATAAATGGACCAACATGGATATTGATGGATGGATGGGTGGATGGATGGATAGATAGATTTGTGTTCGATTTGTTTTTATATTAACAGATTTGAGGTCTTTTAAAGTTGATTGCACTGAATTTAAGGGTTTAACTTATGTGAGAGCTGTTAACGTTTGCCACAGTTGGCCTTTACATCCACATTTCCCTAAATGTCTTAAAACTAGTAAGAGCACAGTAAGTTTCACAGACTCAATATAGGTCTATTTCAAGTCTCTAGTCAAGAATATATTGCTAGTAACCTGAGTCTGCTGTGCATGAAGTGTTACTTTCTTAGTATTTTCTAGTTTTAATACATAAATATTATATATTTTCAGAAATTTTACTCACTTGATTTTGTTCATGCCACCAGCAGATTTTTTAAATCTAAATATGTCTTTACATTTGATTTCCAACATAATATTTCTAGCTGTTGTGATTTTTTTTGCAGTGTTGGCCTGAATTCTGCCATGCAAAGCAGATGCACACTGCAATCAATCAATCAATCAATCAATCGATCAATCAATCAATCAACAAACAGATAAATAAATCTAAGAAAAGCTAAAGAAAATATATTTAGAATGAGACCCAAATGCTTATGTTAAGCAAACCTCATCTGCAAATGGGGTAAGAAAATTCTTGAAACAAGCAAAATAAGCCAAAATATCTAGATCAGGACATGAAAAGGTGTATTGCCTTTACATGAGATCATTTCAGTGGGTAAGATCTTGTAAACATTCTGCAGATGGAGGCAATCAAGCTCATTTATGTTTTATGATCTGTGTCGGGAACCTAAAGTAGGACAGAAACTAGGTCACGTGACTTCCAGTCAAACTGGTCTATCAGTTCTGTTTCCTGTTGCAGTTGAAAAAGGAGAATCCCTTGAGGAAAGCCACCCTGAAGTATTCCAAACCTGTGCCTTGTCTGTGCATTGAGGTAAGCAAAGGTTATCTAGGACATACAATGCAAATCTTTGGCATTTGACCCACTTATTGTTGAAAAAGCATCAACAGCAATCCAGAATGACATAATAGTTCTCTGGCTTTAATAGGACTGTGTTTTTTTTTTTTGTTGTTGTAGGGCTGGTCAGTCATGACCGACGCACCTCGGGTTCAAGTCTGCCCTTTCAAAGACCGTAAGTATACGTGTTTCTACCTGAAGGAGGAGGTTTATCATTGGTTAATGAAGAGCTGTTTACTACAAATCTCTAATGCTCCTCAGGTGTTGAGGAGCTGTGGTCTGGAATAACCTTTGACCCTGTGGAGGAGACACTTTCATGGGAAGCAGCGTGCCACGTCGATGCTGTCATTACACTGTGTGAGCTACAAGATGGAGACGCGTGCCAAGATCTTTCCAATTCTTCTCAGACGTACGCCAAAAAAAAAGTAAGCAACTTCAAAAAAAAAAAAAAATCCCACTTTATATCGAGTGGTCTCTATAGATATTTTCTACACGCTCACTTTGCATTCAACTAAATCTATTTAATGCAAATGAACATTAATTTGTATGTAAATTATTCTATTAAATCTAAGACTAAACCAAACCCTAACCCTAACCTTAACTTTAAGCCAAATTCTAAACTTAAATTTACTCATAATGCTGTTGATAATCCACTTGTACAATCTGTGAGCAACTGAAGTACCTGTAGGAAAATCGACAGGGCCCACTCAAAATAAAGTGTGACTGAAATAAGGAAAGAACACCGCCTATAACTGAATTTCTTTCCATCCACAAAATCAATTCCAGGTGACATATTCTGGAGTGGATCCTCATCCTCGGCTTTGCATGAAGGTAAATGCTATTGCTTTATCTTGATGACTTTGAACTTTTCCGCACTGCTACGTGCGATGTTAACGTCATCATGCATATTATCATCTCAGCCACAGGCTTTGGAAAACGGAAATATTACTCTCACTCATTATTTAGACATCATGTGCTTTGATTGTTTTGTCTTTAGTTCATCACAGAAGCTGGAGCCTGGGTTAAGTGCCCATTTTCAGAAGGGAATTTCCCAGGTAATTCTGTCTTTATTGTACTAAACTTTCCAAACCACAACAACTGGGTGGCCCTAAGATAGTAGTGATCTGAAAGTATGCCAACTCTCATGATTCTTCCTGGAGAGTCCAGTGGTGGCTTGCATAAATATCTTAAGTAAAAAAAAATTAATAAATTTAGAAGCTGTAAACTTAAACTTGGGGTCTAATATTTACACCATTTTTTCACTTTCCACTTAAACAATTATAAAAAGGGGATATTGATCACATTCTGCTCCATGAAACTAGCCAACCTATGGGTTTGATCCACAGTAAAATTCCATTAAAGGTTAAAATTTGTCATGTCTGTGAAGTATCTTGCTTTGATCTCCTGAGATCTCCTGGCTTTGACCTTCTCAGTATGATTACTTCCCGCACAACATTGTGGTTCAGTGTTGCTGCAGAGCCTTTAAAGCTTTGAAGCAAAAATTACACATCATATATTTTTATGAAAAATACACTGTGTGTCCAAAAGTGTGTAGACACATGCCCATCTAACATAAAGGATATCAAAATTAGGGGTATGAAAAGGTGGCTTGTCCTCCCTGCAGTAACAGCCCTACACTTATGGGACTAGACATTGTGGTGATTGCTTTCAGGCATTAGAGTAATAGTGAGATCTGATAGATTAGTTCTGGATCACAACCAGCACTCCATCTCATCCCAAAAGTACTGGATTGAGCTTTATTTTTTGACTCCATGTGATACATCACAGCACATTTAATATGGAATCACAGATAGACTGTGTGAATCTTCAGTTTGGGCTAGATGTAAATCAGCCCCATTACAGCCAATTAAAATTTTATGACCTGTTGCTGGTGCCGTTGTATGTAGGTCCACAGGAGTTAAAAAATAATCAGCTTTTAGATATCTGTGAACAGCTTGTAAAATAAAGTGAATACCAAAGATTAAAAGAAAGCTACAAGCCCATTCATAACAAGAAATTCTGTAGGTTGTTAAGTATGACTGTAACTTTATATCTGAATGTAACAACAGCATTAAATTGGGTTTAGTTTTTGTGATGTACAGTATGTTCAATATTGCATGTACAGTACTATGCAAAAGCTTTGAGCCACCCCTCATTTTGAAATGACTTCTGTCTTTCCGTCTGATTTGTAGGTATGAGGTAAAACAGTTTAGTTAGTGCTTTAATCTTCTTCAGTGTTTTCCCTTCCCAGTCCTGAAATAAGTCCAATCTTGCATTATTTAGTGTTTTCTCTGCCCTAACATGTTCTGAGCTGAATCAGATACAGAGGAGCAGGGAAAACATTTAACCATGCTGTGACATGGAGTCTGATGTAGTGAATCATTGTCTTACATTGTATTAGTAAACATTACAAGGCCACTGGTTTTCAGCTCTGTCCATTAGGGAATGCATGATAAATCTACCATTCATAGTCTGACCTAATTTGCTCTTTCTCCATCAGCATTCACTGGGTCTTAAACGAGTCTCTGTTCTGTGCCTATTAGCCTGGGATCTAGACGTGAGCAAGGAAGAAGGTCACTTACAGGTGCTTGTGAAGTCACGAGTCAAAGCCAGCCTCTCTCTGAACAAGTGTGCTAAGACTGTTACTACTGAGTGTGAAGAAACACACACCAGCTTAGTTAAAGTGGTAAGTATTAGTTTGACCTGTAATTCCTGAATTTCTTGTAATTGGAAATTATCTTCCAAAGAACACCTATGGTGTTTGCGTACCAAATTGTGGTTCACCAAATTGTGATTTACACCATTTCCTAACTTCATTAGAATTAAACAGATTTCTATTCTGATTGGCTGCCCTATATTGTGCTTTACACAAAAAGCAGTCCGAGTTGAAACACTCCCTGTAACTTCAGTGTGCATGTGCAAGGTCTTTTATGACAACACAAAAATAATGAATTCAAAATGTGCTGTATTTCAGCTTAATTTCCATTTATCAATATAATGGACTGAGGAAAGAATGATTTTTTTAAAAACTTTAGCAATGTTTACTTACTACATCAAATCAGCCAAGACATGTACAAAACTTCTATTTCATATGGAATCACAGCTGCTATTCCCAAAGCCAATGTAAGGACTGAATATGAATTACATTTCAGTGTATTTATGATGGTCGTTTTCATAAAAACTGATTCTAGATTCGAAGTCCCACTTTGTTTGTGAAAACAAACCATGTTGACTACAATAGCTGTCTGAAGCATTCAGCTGAAGTTGTACTTAGACCTCAACCACACTGATAAATTTGCACCATCTTAGGAACTGAATGCGGTTTGAATGGCTTAAGAGAATTTTTGATAATATTTTTTACAGAAAAGATTTGAGGGACCATTGACTTCCAAGGTTTGCTCTCAATGGTAGCCTTGTAGCTCCAGTGCTGAACTAAAGAAGCAAAGTCTGGCCTCCAAACATGTCTTTGCTAATTGACTACATCTTTTGTTAGTCTAAAACTGTGAGGATTTTATTTTCATTGAACTATTTCTTTAAGTTGTCGTTTTAGACTATCATTTATATATTTCTATATTCCTCACAATATCTCTTCCAAAAGCTTAAGGATAATCAAAAGTCAATTACTGATCAGTTACTGAACAACATATGATAAAGGCAGCACACATGTTAATTATCATGAGTGAATATATTGTCTCTAAATTATTGTAAAGCAAAAAATGTTCAAGTATCAACAGAAAACACAATAAAGAAGTAATATGTTTATATTCTTGCAGCTTTTCAAGAGACCAACATCCAAAGCTTAGTAGACTCACACATGTATTGGTGATGAGGTCACATTGGCAAGTACAAGCTGACAGTGGCATCCTGACAAGTAGAAATTTGCCAGCTAATCATCACTCTGAATGGTCTCTTTTATTTTTTTGACAACATGCATGATGGCACACTCTGCTTTTCGGCAGGAAATTGTAGGGCAGTGAAATGCAGCTTTCATTAAAACATTCCCCATTGTTAGTCAGTCTGTTAGCACTTGCCATCTTGAAATTACAGTTCATTCACCAGAAGCACAAGATAACGGTCAGTGAGTCATGTGGAGTGAATGTACAGTTTGTCAGTTAAAGTGATCTCATCCCAAAATAAATCCTAAAACTTCTTGGACAAAAAAAAATTAAAGTAGTTTGCAGGGGTTTAGATGAACCTTTTAAGCATTTAGAATAATTATCTTCCCCTTTTCAGCCTAATCTCCATCTGCTGCATTTGCAGCACATGTTTGATTCACCATGGACAGTTACTGAAATGTTTTTTTTTTCTTGTTCAAAAAAAAAAGAACTGAAAATAAGCTGACTGGAAACACATTTATAATAGAAGCCAATGGGCAGATGCTGAAGCAACTACCCTTTGGCTTTGACTATAACTGACCATATACCATTGATGGAATTAAGATTTAAAGGTGCTGAAATATCTCATTACGATATATTTGCCACTTGTTTAATGTATCTACTCTCTCTGCAGGAGAAATTTCAGACTGTTCTGCCAGGTTTGACCATGGATCTCTGTGAGCCAAGTAACTGCATCAAGGTAAAAGAGAGGAAATGTTGCTCATGCATCTACTTTTGCAATGTTAGAAGGAGAATCTTGAAGCAATGTGTTTTTCAATCTAATCTCCATCTCCGGCCCGATGTGTAGTGATTTAGGGGTGTGACGAGACGGTCAGCTCAGCTCACGAGATGATACATGATACTGATTTGAACAAGATTTTTCAGATTACTTTAAAGATGAAATAAATGACTGGAAAAAGCCTGAAAGTCAAAAACACAAAACAACGCAGGTGCATTTTGAAAGGATGTAACTGATCACTGCAGTTTTACTTTTAATTATTAATTATTAAGCTTGAATTATCGTATGCAGTAGCAACTGGACAGAACAATATGCACACACTAAGTTTTTGCTACAAACTCAAATGACTGGCTTCTCTTGTATGATTTCTCAATAGTTTCATCCAACCTTATAACTGTGCATGAACTCCTAACTTACTGAAGCTGTGTGTGACCTTCTAACTAAACTCCTTTTCACAAGCTGAACATAAAAATAAAAACAATATAATTAACATAAATAAATAAAACTTTTCTTAGTCTATATTTAAGTGAACATAAGTGCAAACCATAAATCAAAGTAGTACACTGTCAGTGCTCAAAGTGCAAAGTGGGTACCTGTTAGATAATTAATGGTGAAAATATTGCCACACAAATGACTTTAAAGTGCTGGGAACGTTTTCTTGGAGACGCAGAGTGCAGTGCGCACCCCAGCCCCCCCGCCCCGTTCCAGACCCCCCACCAGTGTGTGTCCCCCACATCAAAAATGCTTCCGACGACCATTTTTAAAAATAATTAGTTAACCCAACCCATGAGATCTCGTCCCACCCCTATAGTCATTAGCTGATTGTCATGGACAGTTAAATCAATTAGACCCATTTAACTGTACCTGGAAGACAGAAAATTCATTGACTCAAGACACATTTATAATAGTCAATGGGCAGAGGCCAGGGCAGCTTCTACTAAAAATGTATTTAAACTGACTCCTAATATAAGTATTTTTAGAGTTTAGGTCAAAATGTTGGAATATTCCTTTAAGCAATGCTTCAGTGATGATGCTAATGAAGTCTACTCTCACCCAGGCAAAGCGGACTGATGTGAAATATGGAGTGACAACTCTCCACTGCCAGCCCCCATGCTGTGAGTTCTATTCCAGAATCCTCAAGTCAGGACTTGATTTTTTATTCCGTGACAGGAGACGAGTTAATGTTAGGAGTACACATTGCAACAAAAGACTTTGAGGCTATGTTTTCTTGAGACTGTGCTATTGTGTTTTCTTTTTATGCTGAATGAAATCTACCTCCGTTAAAAGTTTCTGTTGCGCCAAATATCTTCTGGCAGGTGTAACCTTTAGTACTGCTTGTGGTTGTTTGACTGAGCAAGACCTAACCTGCCAAACATCACCTCTTTTGACTCTATGTGAGATCATCAAAAGACATGTCAAAGTGCTCTTTAGAAAGCCAGGGGCAAAAATGTTTTCGAATCCTACCTCGCCCAGTACTCACACAATAAACACATAAAAGTTTTGACTTTACATCTGATTTACTTCCTTCCAAATAAATGTAAACAAAGCCCTTCAAAGAACTTGCAGTGCGGCTGAGTTCACTTGTTTTCCTTCTCTCTTTACAGTGTTCGCTGCCTCCGCAAGCAGTAACAGCGAATGGCAACTCTTGCACGTAGTAGTCCCAGTAGTGGCACTGACTACAGCTGTAGTTGTGGTTGTATTTGTGACAGGTATTACAATGACAGGTAAGCTGTTTTGCATTAAAATTAAAATTAAAAATTAAAGGTTCCTAAAGGATTCTTAGCTTGCACATAGGGAATAAAATATTCAGAGCCAGTGAAGGGAAATAAATATTCAGACACTTTTGCTTTTGTTATTCAAAATATTTTCAGCGCACTTTGAATTGACTCACAAAAAGTCTTTTAAATGTGAATTTAGAATTTCATATTTTTATCCATTTTTGGGGGGATTTTTTAATGTTGAAACCCCCTTGAATGCCAAAAGCTGCAGATCCCAAATAAACACCATGAACATCCTTGTCAGTGCAACTGATTTGAAGATATGCTACTGGAAAGCACATGGATCTGCTACTAACCATCCCTAGACAGGCACAGCAAACAAAATTTTCCAACGCTCTCTCAGACTAACGATAAAGAAGGTAAGACAGAAGCCAGCAGTCACTCTAAAAGAATTACAGGGTAACCTGAAAACAGCGGGAACAACAGTCAGATGAAAAAAACCAAACCAAAACAAAAAAACTGAAACAGAACTCTCTGGCAATAATCCAGCACATCATGTTTGGAGAAAAGTTGCTCAGATCCAAAGAACACCAAACCCTCAGTGAAGTATGAAGATGGGAGCATCATGATATGGTCTGGTTCTCTGCAAACTATTCTCTCAAAGCTATAACTGCCTATAACGGCTTCACAAAAAAGTAGCAATAGTATTAATTTGTGGCTGTTCAAAATATTTTTTCTCTGTCTATTTTGGTTTGTAAACATATGTTTGTTAATACTTATAAATATGTACTTTTTTGTATTTTTAAGTACAAAGTGGCAATGCCTTATGTGTGTAAATCTGAATTTTGATATATGCAATGAAAGTATATTAAACAGCAAAAGTGTCTGAATACTTTTTTCCAGGCTCACAGTAGGACCTTGACTTCGAGTGGAAATTCTTTAAACTTGAAAGCGTCCTTCACACAAATATGATTCTATTCACTGAAAGGTTCTTTATGGAATCAAAAGTAATTATTAAGTGCTATCGCTCCAAAGAACCCTTCATAGCCCCTATTGCCCTGTATCCCTGTATGAGACATGTGGTAAAGAAATAATGTTTGGCAACACTGGATAACAGGAAACACAGATAACGAAACTGCAGTATGTTTAGCCAGCATTTCAAGAAGAGTTTCATCTGATCCCTCTATCTTCTTTGATGATAAACAACAACCTGTTTGCTAAGACATGCACATGGGCCAATTTCAAATAATTTGGACCTCCTATCAATCAGTATTCCAACATAGTCTTTGAAGCAAATCAACATGCATGGCAAAAAGTAGGAAAACAAATTTGTTTTGAATACTACGTTTCATGTTTTTCTTTTCACATTTACTTTCAGTTTTCCAGATTAAACGGATAATGAAGACTCGGGGAAGTGTTCGCTTGCCAAGACCTCACACAGGTGAGCAAAAGTTTATTTTGTTGTACAAGACCATTGTATTATTTTATTAAAAGTAGATTATGTGATGATATTTATGATCATTGTGATAGGTTATATGAATGCTTTTCTGAGCATGCTGTGGAAATTGTACCACAAGTTTCATTCCAAAACAACATTATTAGTTGTTTAATTCGATATAGTTTTGTGCAGTGTCTTTGTTCTCAATGTTTTTCATGTTTTTTTTTTTTTTTATGTGACCACATTGTTTATTTTTTATCTTTTCTAACATATCAAAGCTGAAAATAACTACTGTGATGCATATCATGTATATAGCAATGTCATAATTTCGCTTCATTGCCCATCTGGATTTCCATTTCCAACACATCCTGCTCCCTTAGGGTCTGTAAGATGTATGAAATTTAGCAATCCCTTAATAAAAGACCCTTGGGGCATCTGGTGGCCTAGTGGTTAGGGAGTTACCCCTGTAGTGGAAGGTTGTGGGTTCAAATCCCAGGGCTGCTAGCAGCATCACTGAGGTACCCTTGAGCAAGGTACCGTCCCCACACACTGCTCCCCAGGCACCCCCTGTTGGTGGCAGCCCACCATTCCACTTGGTGAATGGGTTAAATGCAGAGAAATAATTTCCCACTGTTCCCACTGTGTGCTTTGGTGTGTTCACACGTGATTATAAGGGGGCACTTTACTTTTAAAGGATCCTTGTCAGATTATTAGGTTACCAGTTTATTACTCATAAGTCATTTTATAACTGCATAATTAATGACCGTAGCAGCTCTATTGCTGCACAAAGTGTCAGCCTTGCTCTACCCTTTTAGATCCGTGGAAAGGGAGCAGTGTATACCTCAGTAGTGTTGTTGGGGTTTTGAACGCATGTCACTGCTAGGCTGTTTGTCAACCAAAAATATCCAGTCAACAGTAGTCTTTTGATGAGGGGTTAGAAGATGACAAACAGAAATTGGAAAATAGGTCTTAATAATCTATAACAACAAGGTAGCACATTATAAAAGGTTGTAATCACATGTCATATTAATAATTACTGTTAAATGTATACAGTGTAGATTGAACTACTATAAGCTAGACAATTAAAAGTGTTCATTCAATATTTCATTTTTTTGGAAACACCAAGAAGATATTAAATGATAAATATTATACTATAATGTATTTCTATCTCTATAATTAAAAAAAAAAAAGTTATCTGCCTGAGGTTTGGTCACAACTGAGGCATCTTGGAGGTTAATTTTATTAAGAAAAATTATGAATATTTCTCAGTGTTGTACAACTTTCTCAACCAAGATGAATCATCTACAACTTTGTTCTTTATTCTTAATATATCTCCAGCTTCCTAAACTGATTGTTAGGACCATTTTATATGCAACTTCAACAAATTACTAAAAACAGTAATCCCACATTTTCTAACTGTAGTGTTTTCTCATAAAGTGGCAAGTAAGTGTGTGTGTGGGAGTGTGTGTGTGTGTGTGTTTGTGTATGTGTGTGTGTGTGTGTGTGTGTGTGTGTGTGACTGTTGTATGTTTGTCTTAATAGTAAATACATTTTCATGATCATCAAGCCAATGAATCTGCAACTAGCATGAAATGTACTGATTCTTGCTCAAACTGTCTAAAATGCATCGCTATGTTTTTCAGCATCATTTTCTTCAACGACTGACGGGTCAAACTCAGCAACTCAGCCTGCGTACAAATCCGTCCTTTTTGACATATGCAGCTCTGGAACCTCTCCGTTAAAACACTGTGAGACATCCAACCTACTGAATGACTCCACAAAGCTTTTAGGTGCATAAGTTTGAAGATGGCTCAAGAGGTTTTTTTTTACTTTTGTTTTTAGTGAATTTACTTAGTTGATGTCGGCTATGCCAAGCGCACTGAAAAACAGTGATGCATGTAGTTCATTTGCATAAAATATGTTACATCTGCACAATCACTGCCAAAAGTAAGTAAACCTAAATGCAAAACTGTTGTATACTGTTATCCACTGTCATACGCCAACTAGCCACTTTATTAGGTACACCAACCTTGCCTCTACACTCATTGTTCATCTCATCAATTCCACTGACTGTATAGGTGCACTTCGTAGTTTACAGTTACAGATTGGAGCTGTACCGTCTGCTTCTTGGCATCTTTCCCCATTCTTCAGTGGTCAGGACCCTCACAGGACCACCAGAGAGAAGGTAATGTTAATGATTATTATCTGTGCTTGTTAGTGTGTGTTTGTGTGTGTATGTTGCACAGAGTGGATCACACACAGCAGTGCTGATGGAGTTTTTAAACATAGTGTCCACTTACTGTCCACGTTATTACACATATCTATCCTGTTGGTACACCATGGGGATGTAAAGTTATTGATAGTTCATCTAATGCTGCACAGTCTGTGTTAGTCATCCTCTAGTCCTTCATCAGTGGTCAGGTTCTGGACACAGGACACTGTTGGCTGGATATTTTTGGTTGGTGGTCTATTCACAGCCCAATGGTGACAGTGAAGTGTTTTAAAAACTCCAGCTATGATCCACTCTGTGCACCACTCACTCACACACACACACAGACTACCAGGTCAGTGAAACTGTGAGTAATCACCCAAACAGTACCAGCTCACTGGTGGTCCCAAGGGAGAACTGACCATTGATGAACAGGGACAGCAGCTATCAAATGATACAGATGGACTACAGTCTGTAATTGTAAACTACAAAAGGCACCAATACGGTAGAAGGGCTGATAAAGAGGACAGTGAGAATAGATGTAGGTATCTTGTAGATATTAGGTAGCAGATGAAGTGCCTCGTCTTTTATTCATATGGAAAACTGCATGTTAGCGTCAAGTCATGTTTATGCTTTACATTTTTCAGTGTGTTTCATGAACACCTTTTCTGAGCTGTCCACTGCCATGTATTAAAAAACTGCTGAAAAAACACATTTCTGTTTTCAGTGCGGGTAGCATAGAAAGCTCTTATTTATATAATGTGTGTTTTTTCGTGTATGTTGAAGTATCTTCATTGCATTTGTTATACATGTTGAATTTTGTCTATATATTCATATGAATGTGCTAAAGGTCATTTGTAAATATGCAGTGCATTTTTGTATAAGAAAGTTCTCAATAAAGCAGCATACCTTGGCTTGACTCTTAATTCCCTTCTTTTTGAGAGACACTACATGCTTAGTTACCTGCCTATTTTCTGAAACACAGCTTTAACAACTAAAAGCCAAAAAATAAAAAAAAGCACTTTCTGTTTCTGCTGGTGAGTCTACATCTGTAAGCTCATGCAAATGCCTGTTTAGTTCATGTATGTGGCATTCAGGATGTGCAATGAGGAAAGAGCTCTTTTGTTTGTGTTTTGGAAATGGATAAATAAACAGTAGGGGAGCGTCAACACAAACAAACAAACCAATGTGCATGTAACATTTGAATAGCATTAGAATATATGTATTGCACAATGTCCTGATTCCCCTGACCCTGACCCACAGAAAACATGTGAGGTGAGCTGAAGAGGTGAGTCCAAAAGAGAGGTCCCAGGATGCTGGAGAGATTCTATATTGAGCAGTGTAAACTGTAAACGTAAGCAGTGAGTGTTCAGATTCCCATTAGCTGTTCACGAGTTCAAGCATGCCTGACATAGATTTTACAAGGTTCATTGAAATAACAATGATGATAGAGAAGGATATTTTGAATGCAGATGTTCTTAGTCCAATCCTGTTGGAGCTTGATGGCTGAAACTCCCTTGAGGCCACAAAGTAAGACAAAATAGTAGACAAAAAGAGTAGGTGGTGGCTGTCAGTAAATGAAACAATTTAAAGCATGCCATGATGGCATTTATAAGTGCTTTGAAGTTGAAAAGAGAAGTGCAGGTGTATTCTTTCTCCTAAACATCAGTTTGAGATGAGAAAAAGATATGTATGAACCTTTAAGTTTCATGAAGTGAGGGAGATGTCATGTGCAGTTAAGGCTGAGAGACATGTCTGAAAATGAAAATTAGCCTATTTTATATATTTATATCTATTTATATCCTCATTATCAGCCATACTGCTGTGGCAGATGCAAATCAGCTGATGACCACTGCCGTGAAAATGGAAACTAAATTCAATCCTCAAGCTGGCTAACTAAGAAAGAAACTTAAATCTAAGTGTTTCTTCAGATTTGAAGTCGAGGTCTTTGCAGATGAGAGCAAGTTTAGTTTTGGCTTGTTTGTGTTCTTTTGCACAATTTTGAAGTCAAAGTTCTGGTGACATTTACACATATATACATGTACACATAATTAGACATTTTCAAACGTAATACAGGTTGACTGTAGTTACTTACTTTCTGCAGTCTGACTACATAATCTCCATTAAATGTAGTCTGTTACTACCCAGTCCTGATGATAAATAAGGGTGCCATAACTTCTACCCATTTGCACTCCATCTGTATGAGTTCCCTTTTGTCAGCCTGTATTGTTATCATGTTTTATTTGGCCATTCATTGCACAACATGGTTATTCTGATCATCCCCCAAACAAATGACACCAATACATTTCCAAAGACTTCTTGTTACTGTAAGAAAACACAGACTTATGCAAGGCACTCTCAAGATCTCCAACAGAGCTGCAATTCTAAGATTCATATCAGTTAGATAGAGGTTAAAGTTACAGCCTTATGTGTTGGAGTTCAAATCTCTGGCAGTAAACCTGGTATTTTCAACTGCTTTGGGAAAAATATGACTTCCTCTAAAACATGTTTACACTGTTGCTCTTGATAAGATTGGTTGGAATATGCTGCATTTAAATATACCTTCTTGTTCCCTCTTGATTCTCTGTACACAGGCCTGTTGAGCAGGCCCAGTTGACCTCAATTTTGGATCAAGATGGCAAGAGGGAAAGACTTTGAAAGTGACTTTGAAAATGGATTTAGTACGGGGGCACTGATGGCAGGAGGTTCTATCACAAAGACTAATGAACTAGCTATGAACAGTGACTAAACAGTGACAGGGGCAGCTGGTAGCCTAGTGGTTAGGGTGTTCACCCTGTGCTCAGGAAGTTGTGGGTTCGATTCCCAAGACTGCTAGTGGCACCTCTGAGGTACCCTTGAGTAAGGTACCGTCCCCACACACTGCTCCCCGGGCGCCGTGTTCCTGGCTGCCCGCTGCTTCACTTGGTGAATGGGTTTAAATGCAGAGGAAGAATTTCGTGCTGTTCACACTGTGTGCTGTGGTGTGTTCACATATGACCGAATTATCACTTTAAAAAAAAAAAAAAAAAAAAGAGTAAATTGGGATTTGGATTTAGATAAAGATAAGGTAAATATGAATATGGTCCTTTGCCCTATTCTCCACAAGTGAGTGCTTATGTAGCATACACCAACAGAATGATACAGGCTTAAATGCTCGGCTCTGTGATGCTATGGTGGCTTTTTACTGGCACGCTTTTTGTCCCCTTAGAGGGATCTATGCAAATCAAAAAACGTTTTTATTATGATGAAACATTTTTATCCTGATAGGAATGGGCTCTTCCGGGATGGCAATGTCCCCATCAGCAGGATGAGCATCTAGTGAATGGTTTAACAAATATGAAAATTAAGGAAATCATATTCTATGGCCTCCACAGTGACCTGATCTCAACTCAGCTGAACACCATTGGAATGACATGTTAAACAGGGCTCTTTACCACCATAATCAAACCACACACTGAGGGAATATCTTTTGGAAGAATGATGTTCCAGTTGCAGTTTCAGGTGGTGTATGGAAGCTCAAAATTAAAATTAAAAACCTTGGCCAGAAACTATACACTATGCCACATTATACAGTGAGTACAACAGACTTCCAAATTCAATGCCATTTTAGACCCCAAAAGAATTCTAGCACTGTATGTGTGTTCCTGTTAGAGTTAGATGCAGAGCTGTTTAAAACCTGACCATTGCCTAAAGTTGGTTTCATTTGAAAGATGAGTGCCATCTCTTTAGTTTGAGCACAAAACCAAGAGATCCAGGAAAGCAAAAAAAGTCAAAAATCAAGATCACTGAGATCACTGAGGAGATCACTGATGAGATCACTATGAGTAATGTAACTGCAACATAGAAACCTGACTAAAACAACATAGAATTAACTGACTAAAACAACAGTCTTTAAAATCATTACTTGATAATGAACATTAGTGATAAGAATTAAGCTCTAAGAAACATATCATAATCAGATAAAGTTAGCTAAAGGGTGTGACCCATTTCAGTCATGGTCAATTCCCCCCCACTAACTAGGACTCCCCTAATCACAAGATACCACCCGCACTAAGAGCGTGAAGGCTAGCACATGCTTCCTTTGAGTCACATCAAGTGTAAAGTGACCATTTGTCATCCGGGAACACACCACAGCACACAGTGTGAACAGCACGAAATTCTTTCTCAGCATTTAACCCTTTCATCAAGTGAAGCAGCAGGCAGCCAGGAACACAGCACCCGGGGAATAGCATGTGGGGACGGTACCTCAGAGGTGCCACTAGCAGTCCTGGGATTTGAACCCACAACCTCCTGATCGCAGGGGCATCGCACGCACCACTAGGCCGCCAGCTGCCCAGTGCCATTATGTCTCTTCAAGCTACCGCTAATGCAATATTATTGGACAGCTTGGAGTGCTAAACATAGTTAGCAATGAAGGTTGCTGGAGTTTTTCTGTTTGCTGTCAAAATTCACCCCAACAGAGTCCCGTGGAATGCTGAGCGACCAGCAGAGGCTGCTTGGGGGTCTAGAGGATTAATCATCTGCACTCAGTTTAATTCCAGTATGGAATATTGCTTAATCCCTCATTTCTGCAGATATAGTTTACATTAAGCTCTTAATGTTATACTCATGTCAGTTCTGATGTGGTATGAACACTTGAGTTATTATAGTCTGCTGCACAGTTCCTGTGAATTTTTCTGTATTCGCTGTGGTTTCCCACAGTGTAGATTATAGCCTAATTTGTCCAGGAACAAACAAATACTGGCAGCCCTCTAATACTGAAGTGACGTATTATGCTTGGAGTTAGTAAGTAGCATAAGCAAATTTGCTCGTTAGACTGAAACCACACAAGGAAGAGAGTGCGTCTTTCTCTGTACTCTACTGACGCGTCAAGAGCACAATGACATGTTCATATTTAAGTGCTGGTCTGGTTTTAAACACTAGGGGATATTGAACCCATAGACAGAAGCTTCCCGTTGGCAGTAAACTGATAACGTGGGCCTGTTTCCTTTTACGGGTTATTATTAGTGTGGAAGGTAGTAAGGTCCATTTGAAACAGTGATCAGTAACATGTAAAAATATGAACATATTGGCTTCCTTCCCATCAAGTACAGTCTGAAGTTTTGCATAAAGTGGTTGTCTTCACTGTATGATTACAAGTTCACAGAACTGAGCAAGAGGAAATGATAAAGACACAATCTGCTTTTTGGAATATGGAATGAAATGTGTATCAATACACCATCTATTGGTTAACATTGGTCCTGAGTGTAATCATTGCAACTTTGATTAATGACGATCAGAAAAGAATAACACTAAACCAAAACCGCTCCTTTATCTCTGTCAGTGAAATCCATATCAGGACTTGTCCTCAAGGGAATTGTTAAAATGTTCTAACATCAGCAGTTTCATGTTTTTCTAAGAAGTAAAACAATGTCTTTCTCCCACAGGCACACACACACACACACACACACGCACACACACCGCCACCACCATACCAAGGGCTTATTTTGTAAATTATGAGGTCCTTGGACAGTGATTAGTGAAAAGGCAGGGAAAGGTCCTCAGGCACCTACTTCAGTTTGAGCTGTCTCCAAAATTCTGGATCTTACAACTTGTAAAGGTAACAGTCTCTTAAGCATCAGACCTTCTCTGTAACACAGGTTTTCCAAAACTATAGCCTGCAATAGCTTCTAACACATTTTTACCATTCAGCATTTAGCTTCTATCATATTGGCCCACCCCTCCAAAACAAATAAACTGAAACCGCAAATAAAAATGAACTTGCAAAATATTTAACTTATTCAACCATAATCATGTTGATGAGGCGTTTGCTAAGTGTTTCAGCTTTGGAACAGGAGTGGGACAAAAACTCACCACAAAAAAACACTATCACTGCTGAATAAGGAGTGGAATCTTATTCAAATACAAAAGCCAACCAGACCATATAACAAAAATACAACTATGATTATGGTTCCTTATATCTGAATTATAGATGATAATAGAGAAAAAACTTGAATCCATATTAAAATTATGTTGCACATTACTACTTCTTTTCCCTATTATTAGTTCTGAGTTTCATGGATTACAGATTCTGTTTTTTATCATGGCGACGTAAAGCAGACACCTAAGGTTAAGGCCTAAAACACACACAAGTTTATGAATGGAAATGCTTCCACTTATGCAAACACGGTTTTGTGCGCCATAGTGTTGTAAAATGTGTCATGATGCAATTGGTAATGCAGAGCAAGAACAAGCTGCATTCTGAGCTTTACAGCAAGGTGCATTACATCTGGCCAAACTGTCTTGCACTGCCTGCAAGCTTTCCCCTGGTATCCAGTCATTTAACGTGATTTTCACAGAACTGGTTTTCTGGAATATTACAGTACATCATTGCCTCTTCATTCCGAAAAGAAGCACAAAATGCTCTACTCCCCACATGTTTAGCTGTTGGAGTTGGAGCTGTTGGAATACAAGTGGATCCTGTTCACAGACATTCTTGGTTTGTTGTGACCATCCGTCCTCCTCTTCTGATCACAAGACAGAGGTTTTGCTTGCTGTTAATAAGGTATTTTAAAGGATGAATAATAGCATAAAAGTATGAGCAATAAAAAGCAGCATAGTTGTTGTTATGACCACAACTTTCACTACTTTCATGAGCAAGGTGACAGCATTGTACACCCTATAAACAGTGGGTATAGAAAAGGATCACCCCCTTCAAAATATTCCCATTTTGTAGCTTTGCAGCCTGAAATGAAGACATACACAAAAAATCCTAATTTTCTAGCTAGATTTACTCAATGAAACTTATAACATCCAAGTGAAAGATAAGACAGCAACAGAATCACTGAAATAGATAAAGGATAAACGTATAGATAAATATTTGTCCACAATTTTTTACAGAACTGTTCAAGCTCAGTCAAATTGGATGGTGACAGTTGGTGGACTACAAAAAGTCATTCCACAGATTTTCAGTTAAGTCTGGGCTCTGACTAGGTCATGCAAGGACACTTACCTTTTTCTCCTTCAGCTACTGTGTGGTCAGTTTTGCTGTGTGTTTTGGATCATTGTCATGTTGGAAGGTGAACCTCCTTCATCGACAACTTTCTGGCAGAGGGCAACAGGTTTTCCTCAATAATTTGATGGCATTTTGCCCCATCCATTTTTCCTTTTATCCTGACAAGTGCCCCAGTCCCTGCTACAGAGAAACACCCACAACAGGATGCTACCACCTCCATGCTTTACTGTAGGACTGGTGTTCTTTGGATGGTGAGATGTATCATTTAATGTTGAGGCCAAACAGTCCAATTTTGGTCTCATCTGACCATAACATCTTTTTTCTACTTGGCCTCAGAATCTTTAAGGTGTGTTTTGGCAAAGTTCATTTGAGACTTAATGTGGCCTTCTTGAGAAGTGACTTTTTTCTTGCAACCCTCCCATATAAGCCACATTTGTTGAGCACACAATGACTGGTCTTTGTCATAAATTCCTGTAACTGCTTCAAAGTTGCCATAGGCATCTTGGTAGTCTCTCTGACCAGTTTCCTCCTCATTCTTCCATTTAGTTTGGAAGGGACAGCCTGATCAGGGGAGGGTCCTAGTCGTATCAAACACTTTCCACTTCTTAACTATATACTTTACTAGGGATTGATGAAGTCTTTGATTTTTTTTTATCCATCTCCTGACTTGAGCCTGTCCACAACTTTAACCCTGAGATCTTTTGGCAGTGCCTTGCAAACTATAGTTGATTGTTTGCTTTCAGATGCACGGCCAAACAGTGGAATGATCCAGGAATAGCTGTTTTTATGCTGATCGGAGGTGGACGCCAATTAGCTTGGTGTGCAACAGAGAAGGTGATTAGTTACACCTGAAAGAGTTTACAAGTATTTTAAGAGGGAGTGATCCTTTATCCATCTCAGTGATTCTGTCTTATTTATATATTTATTTTTTACTGTTTCTATCATAGCTTTCACTTAGGTGTTATATGTTGCATTGAGTGAATACAGCTGGATTTCTTCGTCTTCATTTCAGGCTGCAAAGTAACAAAATGTGAATATTTTAAAGGGGGTGATTTTTGGTATACCCACTGTATTAAAATAAGGATTTCTTTAACAGTTGAGAACAAAGACGGAAAGTCAAACATATGTTTTCTGGTTCTCAGATCCATTTAAAATGGTCTTTGGCCTTTTTGTGAAATGTATGCTTCTTAAGACACAGCATTCCCTAACATATAGAACAAGATGGCAAAATATATTTTGGAAACTTTGCTAGTGCAGTAAAGTGCTACTGCTTTTGTGCTATTGTGCTGTTATTATAGAGATCTCATAAAGGACAGAACGCATGTAGCCTCATAACTTACCTGGAAGAGTTTTACTGCTCCACCCTAGTTTCAGTATTGTGGGTAGTACAACCAACATGCTAATTAAACCCAAGATATGATTTTTAAAAACTGTTTACACTTGCAGCTGTTTTTGAAAATAGACCATGGAAGCCTGTTGGGGTAATTTAAATTTTTTCCGCAGTGTCTTTCTTTAGCTCACATTTCACAAAAAAAAAACAAAAAAAACAAACAAACAGTTGTTTAAAAAGATTAAAACTGTTTTAGGGAAAAAATGAACTCTTTAAAATCACACTTTAATACACAATAAACCACATATACATTTTGGTGTTATCAGTAAATTATCAGACATAAGCATTTAGTAATACCAAAACAGTGGCAGAGGTAACATGCTGTATTATGACTCAGCAAGAAATGAGTCATAACCAGCAACCTGAGAAAGATGAATTTCATCTTGTGTAAGGTATAAAAAAAAGTTAAAATTGGCCCCATTAAATTTAGTCATTGCCTCTAGATATCAGAATGAATTATAAAAAGAACATTTATATGTTACTGACTGGAACAAAAAAGTTCATATTGTCTTGATGTTCTCTGTTTTTAAAAAGTACTCTAACCAGAATGTCCAGTCCACGGGAAATTCATTGTTGGCCACTTGGCTCAAAGTCCAAAAGAGCATGCAATTCACATGCAAAAGCTTAGACTGAACTAAGGCCTGCTTAGTATCAGTATGTCACATATCTCAGGGATGTCCTTACATGCAACCAGGATATGTAACCAAATATTGCCATGACTTCCTTACTGAAGATTTATTTTTGTTCTAACCCCTTGATGTGATAAAGCATAGTGAGTATGCACAAAATGTTCTATAATTTCACAAGCAGGTGAAATGTTTTTTAATCTTATTCTGTATGTTGACATATGTTCACTTATTTTAGCCAGCCTTGACCAGTGTTTCTGATGACCTCTAGTGGTGGTTCCCTTGATTGGAATACTTTGAGATACCCTGCATATGAATAGGAAAAATAAGAATAAACACTGTGTCCATTAGTAATGCTCTGGTGCCCTTGCAGTTTGCAACAGCAAAGGCTTTGCCAGGCCAGGTAACTGTGTTTCTGGGTCAGTGGCTGGGGGCATAATTGGCCTCATATGACCCTCCCCCTCCCCCACCTCTCTGCCTAATGCTAGCTACTGCAGGTTTCTGTTAACTGATACACTTGAACTGGCAGTTAGTGTCATCTTCCCAGCATGTTGAGCTGTCCAGTGACGTTGTTTTTGAAACAATGGAGTGGTTGGTTTTACGTGTCTTTAAGGAAGCATGTGCTAGGCCTCAACCTCCTAGCTTGGTGCCGTCACATGATAGATAGAGCCATAGCTAGTGGGTGAAGCTGGCACTGGCTACATTGAGGAGGAAAAAAACAGGTAGTCAAATCATTTTATATGGTAATGAAAAGGATACAAGCATTGACAGGTTCAAGATGACACAAAAAGAGTAATAATGCTATTCTCACATTTCTTGATGTTTATTCTACAGACTGTGTGCACATGCATGTGAGTATTTTAGTTTTAGGTAGTAATTTTTGGTGTATATCATGCTTAGGAGAAGAGACTGCCAAATGCGGGACACTTGCTGATGCGGGGAGCAGGGGGGGGTGTGGGTTGGGTGTGGAGAGGA
>JBBPCZ010125695.1:3461-24945 GCA_037974445.1 Brycinus macrolepidotus | reverse complement strand
TTCAGACCCCTCCATGATTTCTAAGTGGGAGAACTTGCAAAATCGCAGGGTGTTCAAATACTTATGTTCCTCACTGTATATAAACCCCTTCCATATAAAATTTAAAAACTGGGTCTTATGGGGTGTTCCTGGTATGCAGCATTTAGTAAATACCAAGGTCCAAAGAAGAATAACTGGTCATCTGGCGACCCTAACACATTTCTGATCTATTCTGATCATGGGGCTCATTTTCTCCGGCCTGCAAGTGACGTCACAATGGTTTACACAGCAGAGAAAATTTTGGAAATTAAGTTGAGTTAAGGAGAGTATGCAGGTGGCTACAACAGAGATTAAAGTAACACAGAATCAAGATTCAAAACATCTATTGTCATATGTACAGTAGAAAATGCATTTCTCTGTGCAATGAAATTCTTTCTTTGCTGTCCACACAAATGCCGAGATTAGAGTTAAAAGTTTTTATATATATATATATATACATATAAAAAAAAAAGTTAGTAAAGCCTTATGCAAACAGCTCGGAGAATCAGAGAGAAATCTCAGTTCAGCACAAAAGTCTCTGGCTAACATAACCCATCACACTATCACATTTTATTGTCCTTAAGAAAAAAAATCACCCAGAAAAGTTAAGATTTGGCCTTAAAATCGGCTAAAAAAGTTGGCTAGCAGCTTGCTAGCTAAATGGTAGCACTAAAACTAGCATTCACAGGGTGATTATTTTTAATAAATCACAACAAACAGTGACACACATCTTTGTTTTTATAAATGACCTGAGCTTTAGTGCCTTAAAGGCTGTTTATGAGCCTCCTGTGTCTTTAGCTCCACGTTTGTCGCTTTGGTGCCACTGTAGGCGTGACGTCACAATGCTTGCACTGAGACTTTCCCATATAGACTTTTAAGGTGACTCACTCCACTGGTTGTGGAATAATAATAACAACTAGTGAGAAAATGCGATGTGTGATTGCATGGTTGCTATAAAACCAGTGTTTGGAGACACACAGATATTGGTTTGTGTTAAAAAAAAAAAAAAAAAGGCTCCTCATGCAGAGTGGTGTTCTACCTGGTGCACCACCGGGAGCCATTTCAAGCCACTTATGGGCGAGAATGCCTGAACACGTAGCACCATTCACAGGCTGATTATTTTTAATAAACCACATCAAACAGTCACACACGTCTTTTTTATATAACTGCCTTGAGCCTTAGTGGCTCAAAGTCCATTTTATGAGCGTGCTGTGTGTTTTGCCCTGTGTTTGTTTCTTCACGTTTGGTTTCTTTGCCTTTTTGTCCATCCCTGGCATCCTTACGTGTAATATGTCGTGGAGAAAACTGGAGCAAAAATCCAAGTCCGAAACCCGCAGTCAGAAAGTAGAGGCTACACTGTTTATTTAAATGACAGTTTCATGGTCCGTGAGAGCTCTGATCAATTGCTCTGGTTGATCACTTAAACATTCAGCTTATATACACTTTTACAATACCACACCCCTTTTTTCAGAGTACACCCACGCACTGGTTCCTTGCCATAAATGGTAACGCCCCATTTTATTTCTATACCATGACTTGTGTAAGGGAACTAATATTCCACATACACAAAGACTCCTTGCTTATGCCCTTACATGGCCACCGGAACTGGAATAGTCCTCTATTCAAGTCCCTGCTGCCATGTGTTTCCTGACCTCCTGTCATAAAGACACACCCATCACCCATCCTTGACAGGTGACCCCCTTGGTTTTCTATCCTGAGTTTGACCCTTCTCCTGAGGTCAAAGGGCACCTGTTGTTCTCCATGTAGAGACAACACATGGAGCTTTTTGTAACTTTTAACACTAAATAACGCTGTATTAACTGTTGTATTTAATGGAAGAGAACAATACCCTATTACCTAGTACTTTTAGCATTAAAATCTACCACAGATGTCACCAACTCTCTCTCTGTCAGACATTTTAAAGATCGCTTGATCATTCTCTCTCTCTCTCTCTCTCTCTCCCCATACATTATGGAGGTGACTCGATCAGAAAAATTGAATTTTTGAAAGATCAATACTCACCCCTGATCAATAAACTGAATACATTCGTAACAGCGTGGGGTTTAAGGCACATGTCAGAGTTGAAATTTTTCTAACTATTCATCATGTCTTCCGAGGAGTAGCAGCTCCAAAAATGGGTGGAATAAAACAATAACTGTAAGATGCATTTCTGCAAGAAAATGCGAAGCGTGATTGCATGGTTGCTATGAAACCACTGTTTCAGACACAAACATTGGCTTTATAGGCAAAAAAAAGTTGTGTTAAAAAAAAAAAAATTGATCCCCATGCAGACTCGAACTCGCATGTTCTGATTCAAAGACCGGCGCTCTACCCATCGCGCCTGAACGCGTAGCTGCATTCGCAGGCTGATTATTTTTAATTAAATCCCAACCAACAGTCACACACGTCCACTTGATATCACAATTTATTTGTTATTTGCTTTATATATTTTATACTTATAGTTACAAGAGATAAGCATCTACAGAGCTGCAAATCTTATCTCGTTGCACTGTACATTCCTGTGTATTGCAATGACAATGAAGATATTCTATTCTATTCTATTCTATTCTATTATCAGTTAGAATGTGTGTTAGATTGTTTTCCAACCTATGTCTTGAACTTCATTAATTTAATATCATTTTAGCTTCATATGACACCAAATTCACAATGATATGAGTTAACAGAGGAAGACTTTGATATCCAGCCAAACTTGCTAGTTAGCTAACCTAGCCACATACCATGGTATGTTTTATTTTTTCAGAGATTTGATTGGTAATGTGGTGTTCCGCAGCGCAGTTTAAACCACACTCTACACTCGTCCTTTTGTGTCCTTGGTTTAAAAATGTATAAAATTCCCATTTGCCATTTAGCACCAAGCTACAGTTGACTGACACATTCCCTAGCCGCTCACAGAGGCCTTGGCAATATGATGTACTCTGTGACCAAGTTCCTCATAGGTGACAGAGTCAGTTTGATACACCATCTCCAGGAGATGGCCTAGTTCACCTAGTTCCTTTTTGCAATATGATTATTTTTGCAAAATCTGCAAAAGAAATGAGAAAATCTGGGCCATTTCTTTGGCAATAGATTTTGTCCCCAGAATCTTGTAATTAAATGCCGGTGATTTATTTTTAAAAGCATATGGCCTATGTCTAAGTAGAGTTTTCTATATGGTCGAGTGGCAGAGCCACGTAAATAGTGTTCCTCTCCAAGGATCTTGACAACACTACAAAAGCAACTGTTGGAAAAGATGAAATGACAGAGCTGATGTGATGTGAAGCTTCCCCCTTCAAGACTGACAGTGCTGACGTGCAGTAGCTCAGTGAGAACTGCATTACAGCTGGCAATAACTCAGCTGGGAGAAAACAAAACGCTTACTATAATTGTTCAAAACAACTTGGAAGCTGAAAGTGACAGCAAATATTACTTTGAAATGTGGAAGTTCATAATATTGTTGTCAGCATTCAGTTTTTTTTTGTTAACCTTATGTGGGCAGAAAACCTCATTAGCAAATTCAACATGACAACAGTGTGAGAGGGTCATTCTGCATCAATTACTAGCCCTGGTTGAACTTACTTGTTTGGAGAGCTCAGCTGAATTAGCCAGCGCTGGCCAAATAAGAGTGAGGAACAACTCTTTGCTGTTCAACATTTAACCTCATTACAGCATAGTTGAGTCCTTTTGTTTACCTCAGAAATGACATCTTGGCTAGAGGTATAATCCTAAATTCACAAGCTAAATACAATATTTCTAATGATTAGATTGTACCATGTATACCACATATTATATAATTTAATCATATTATTATTAAATTATTTATGTGGTTTTTGGGGGGGGTGGGGCTTATTATCAGTGTTTAGATGTAGTGAAGTTATCTGTCAATGGAATAAAAGTTTCAATGAAAAAATGTACAAAACATGTAGGAATAGGTTGTATGTTATAAATGTTCCTGCAGTGAGACCTAACAGATATGTTATATGTTCAGAAGTCTACAAACACATGCTCATTTCGTGTTTCTTTTGAAAGTAATGGAAATGTCCCCTCTTCGCTGCAGTAACAGCCTCTACTCTTCTGAAGGCTTTACAACAGATGTTGAAACATTGTTTCAGTCATTAGTTCTTTAGAGCATTAGCGAGGTCAGGAACTGATGTTGGATGGTTAGCTCTGGAACTCCAACTCAGTCTACAAGCATTGGATGGAGTTCATCACTCCAGAGAATATAGCTCATCTGCTCCACAGCCCAGTGCCAAAGAGGTTTATACCACTCTGCTCAAAGCTGGCACTGGGCATTGTAACCATAGGCTTATGTGTGGCTGCACCAGAGCATTCCATTCTGCATTCATTTTGAAGGGGGGTCTGTACAATCTTATAACATGCATTAAGATTGCATTGGAGATTATGTTTTGGCATGTGAATGCATTTTAAATGTGGCCATTATATCTAATGTGACTACGTTATTGTGTTTTATATATCTAAGATAGAAATGTAAAACAATGTGATTGTTTAGAGAACATATAATTCAAGAATTGCTTTTCAACCTGATTGTAGACATTTTACTAATAAAAGTGAAATATTTCTTAGCATTGCTGTTAATTTTACTCCATTTAAGCATTTCTTAAAAACAAGCAAAATCATCTGCCAGTGCAATAGAATAGAAGATATATATCTTAATTGTAAGTAATATTTCAAGAATAAGAAAACACTTTGTCACTAATAGTGAAATCTGCTGTAACGTCCTCCCTGTCTTTTCACCTGTTTCCATGTCTGTCTTTGTTTGCCATGTGTCTGTCTGTCATGTGAGTTTTGTTTGTTATGTGTTGTTTTGGTCATAGCGCCGCCTTAGTCCTGCCCCCTTGTTCCTGTTCACCATCTCATTCTTGTCTCCTTCCCTGCCCAGGTGTTCTTGTTTCCCTTGTTAGTATTCATACCTCTGAGTTTCAAGCTATGTCTGTCAGGTCCCTGTGTTTTTTGCTACTGTGTTTTTGTCTCTGTGCTTGAGAACTTTGTTGTCACCGGCACCCTCTGCTGCACCTTGTCACCGCCAGCATCCCTTGCTGCTCCGGTGAGCACTTTGTTGCCAGCTGTCACTGCAGCCCCGGAGACTGGTTCCTCTCCACTGGCGGCCTTGTTCCTGGTCCTTCATAGCTGGCAGCCTCATCTCCCGGTCCTGTGTTGCTGGCAGCCCAGTTTCCTCATCCCACATCAACAGGAGCCCCGTCTTCCGGTCTTGTGTTGCTGGCCGCCCAGTTTTCTAGCCCCCATAATCAGCCGCCCAGCTTCCTGGTCCCCCGTCTTCAGCTTCCTGGTCCATAACCGATAGCATTCCAGTCCCCTGGTAGCCCACAAAAGACCCCCCATTTTGTCACCAGTTGGCCCAGGATATGGTTGCTACCCAACCATTGTTTGCCTGTTGCCTCAGTCCTCTGTTCTCAGCTCCCTCTTCCTTCTTTGTGCCCGTTACGGTCTCTGTCCCAGTCTGTCATGATATCAATTTCTGTCCCTGTTAGTCCCCTATTAGTCCCTGTCCTGGTCCATGTTCTAGTCATTGTGCCTGTTGTGGTCTTTGTACCCTTTAAGCCTAGTACCCTTTCTTTTGCCTCCCCGGCTCCATATCGAGTCTTTTGACCAGGCCTCTATCTAGCCCCCTGTTTGATCCGGTGCCCAGTCTCCTGTCTTATCTGGTGTCCAGTATCCTGTCGAGTCTCCTGCCCAGCTCAGTGTCCATTTCCCTGTCCAGCCCCAAACCTAGTCCTGTGTCCAGTCTTCTGTCCAGTTCCTGTCTCTGTCTCATGTCCTACCTCCACCCACTGTCTCCTGCCACAGGCCTCCCACTTTGTACGACTCCCTAGGTGGGTTTACATTCATGCCCCGGGGGTTAGAGGGGGAATTATGTAATGTTCTCCCTGTGTTTCCGCTGTTTCCATGCCTATATCTTTGTTTACCCTTGCCATATGTCTGTCTGCCATGTGAGTTTATTGACGTTTTGGTCATTGTCCTGCCTTTGCCCTGCCCCCTTGTTTCAGTTGGTGTGGCTTTATCAGAATCAGAACTGTGTTATATTGCCAAGTTTTTAACAAAAAGAAAAAAACAAAGGATTTGATTTGGTGTAATGGTGCAACAACAATATGAAAAACATACATGTAATATGAACCTAAATAAACAAACTGTAAATATAAATAAACAAACTGCAAATGTAAACTGCAAATGACCATTATTTGTGCAAAGCACACAGCTGAGTGTGCTGAAGTGCAAAGTTTGACAGTCTAGGAAGACTTTGTTGAGAAGTCCAGTTGCAGACGGAAAGAAGTTGTTCTTGTGGCAAGTGGTTTTGGTCCTGATGGATCACAGCTTCTTTCCAGAGGGAAGTGTCTCAGAAGGTTTGTGTCCAGGGTGGACCGGGTCAGCAGCAATCTTTCTTGCCTGCTTCAGGGTCCTAAAGGCATACAGGTCTGAGAAGGAAGGCAGATTGCAGCCAGTCCCCTTCTCAGCAGAATGGATGGCACACTGCAGTCTGCTTTTGACCTTAGCAGTGGCAGCAGCATACAAGATGGTGATGGAGGATGTGAGGATGGATTCAATAATGGAGGAGAGAAGTGCACCATCATTGACTTTAGCATGTTGAATTTCTTCAGCTGCTGCAGGAAGTACATGCTCTGTTGTGCAGAGGGAGCTTTTATGAGGGAGCTGATGTTTTGCTCTCACTTGAGTTCCTAAGAGATGATGGTTCCCAGGAAGCGGAAAGACTCCAGTGTCCACTGGGGAGTCACACAGGATCATGAAGGCTAGTGGTGCTGGGTCCTTCCTGAAGTTCACAATCATCTCCACTGTTTTGACAGCATTGAACACCAGGTTGCCAGGTTGTCAGTCAGTTCCCTCTATGCAGACTCAGCCCCTCTTGAGATGAACCTGATGAGGGTGGTGTTATCTGCAAACTTCAGGAGTTTGACAGGCTGGAGACTGGAGGTGCAGCTCTTGGTATAAAGGGAGAGGAGCAAGGGAGACAGAACAAAGCTTTGAGGGGCACCAGTGCTAATGGTCCAAGAGTCAGAAACATGCCAGCTCAACCTTACATACTGTCCCCTGTCAAACAGGAAGTTGGTGATCCACCCACATGTAGGTTCAGGCACATTCAGCCGTGAGAGCTTGTTGTGCTACTAAGCTCGGATGATGGTGTTGAAAGCGAAACTAATGTACCCAGGCATAGAATTATTAAGAATCCAGGTGCTGGAGGATGACGTCGAGTGCCATGTTAACTGGGTTGTCTACAGACCTACCTGTAGGCAAACTGCAGGAGGTTCAGGAGGGGTCAGTGCTGGATTTGAGGTTGGACGGCACAAGATGCTCAACGAGGTCATGGCAATGAGTCTGTAGTCACTTAGACTTGTGATCCTTGTTTTTTGGGGGACAGGGATGATGGTGGAGGCCTTGAAGCAAGCTGATACATGAGAAGTCTTTCAAAAAGTGTGTAGGATGTCAGTAAACACATGAGACAGCTGGTCAGCTTCAGGGCAGATGGAGAGACAGAGTCTGGCCCAGCTGCTTTGCAGGGATTCTGGCTTCTAAAGAGCCTGTTTACATTGTCTAAGTGATAACAGAAGTCATTCTGGCTGTTGGCTAGGTGTGAATTGCTGGTTGCGTGGGATGCTTCAGGTTGGTAGTTGGTTAGCCACCTGAGCCATCAGCCGAACACTAATGCTGTAGTTTCTGAGTACAGCTGTTTAGCTTCTTTCACAGCCTTGCTAAATCTGTACTTTGACACTTTGAAGCAGTCTCTGTGCCCACTCCAAAACATTTCCTCAAGCCAGGGAGTCAAGTGAGTGTTTATTCTTCTGCCAACCATATACACATTACACAGTGAAATGAAACAACATTCCTCTATGACCATGGTGTAGCACAAATAACAAAAACAGAACACCACAAGACTACACAAGTCCGGCGGGACAGGACTAAAGAGAGAGTGCAAAAAACACAATAACAGTAGTACAATAATTTACAGGACAAGACAAAATACAGTGCATTTGACAGAAGCAGTAACAGTGAATACAGAATTATGACTGTGCATTCTAGCAGCAGAGTCATTAAGTGAGCAAAAAATGCAAAGGAATGAAAGATTGAGGTAGACAGCAATTAATAATTGCACAAAAATAGCAAGTAGCAGCAACAGGATTAGAAAAAAATACAGTTTGTAAATAAATACAAGGTATTTACAGAGGGAGTGAGGAAGTAAGTTTTCTTTGTTTATGGCAGAACAGTTTAGTATGTGTATGCAGTGTGACTGGGATACAAAAAGAAGTTCAGTTCAGAGTGTATGAGTGTGTGTGTGTGTGTGTGAGAGAGAGAGAGAGAGAGAGAGAGAGAGAGAGAGTACAGTTTTTTACTCATTTCTGATCTATGAGTCTGATGGCCTGAGGGAAGAAACTGTTTCCCATCCTGGTATTAAAGGCCTGGATGCTTCAAAACCTTCTGCCAGATGGAAGGAGGAAAAAGAGGGCATGGGGAAGGTAAGACAGGTCATCCACAATGCCGCTGGCTTTGCGGATGCAGTGTGTAGTGTAAATGTCTGGAACATTGAGGAGTGACACCCCGATGATCTTCTCAGCAGTCCTTATTATCCTCTGTATGGTCTTGAAATGTGATGTGGCACAATTTCCATACCACGCCAGGGTGCAACTACAGAAAGGCTCTCTATAGTTCCTCTGTAGAATACTGTAAGAACTGTGGGGGGTGCACTCTCCACAGTCTCTGCAGGTGCTGGTGTTGAGGGTCATTTGTGGTGTTCAGAATGAATTTAAAAATGTCTGAAAACATCTGCTAGCTGGTCTGCAGATCTGAGCACATGTCCAGGAATGTTGCCTGGTCCCTTCTGTGGGGTCGACTCTAAGCAGTGTCCTCCTCACATTAGCCATGGTCAGACAAAGCACCTGGTCATTGGGAGGGGCGGGGTGGTCTTCCTAGCTGTCATGTCAAACCACGCATAAAAGTCATTCATCACATTTGGAAGGGAGACCTCACCGTCACAGGTAGGAGGAGATAGTTGGTGGCCTGATGTCCTGCCACATGCAACGTGCATCACCAGTGTCCTGGAAGTAACTGTGGATTTTAAAAAACAAAAACACAACAGTCTCTGAACTCTGGGTATTTTGCTAGATTTGAATTTAGTCCAAGTTTATTGTCTTGGGTGCAAACACTGGTGAGCAGGATGGACAGGATAGGTGGCGGTCTAGCATTAGCTTTAAGCCTTACATGGACCCCACCTGCTTGCCACGCCTCTTTTTCCTTGCGCACCACTTGTAATGCCACCTCCCTCAGCCAGCAGCATCAGGCGACACCACGATTTGAGGGCCTGGTCCCCGCAGCAAGCCGAGGTTTTCAAGATTCAAGATTCAAGATTCTTTATTTGTCACATGCATAGTTATACAAGTACAACGTGCAGTGAAATGTATCCTGAACCGTTCCTTTTTTTGACTGTGCAAACATTATAAAAATAAGTACAGGTTGCAGAGTTTTCTAGTAGTCCATCCTCAAGGTAAGTTTCTTGTTTATATCTTAGTTGTAGAAGAATCTGGTGGTGATAGACATGTGCATCAGTCATTCCGATGTGCATGTGTGCAGAAATTTAGTGTGGAAGTCGCTGCACTACACTTTTACACCAAAAGGATCACAGAGAGGCCACTGCCATCTGAGAATCACCTTTTCCCACCTTCGCCTTCTGAGTTCAGCTGTGAACCAGGGTTTGTCATTAATATAACTCACCCTGGGGAGTGATGGTATACAGCGGTCCTCACAAAAGCTGATGTAGGACATCACAGCATTTGTGCACTCATCTAGGCTGCTGGTAGCGGTCCTGAAAACCTCACAGTCATTGTATTATAGACATGCCTGCAGATCCTCCATAGCCTCATTAGTATACTTCCTTCATGTCTTCAGTAGCTGGAGTTCATCTATTTTATCACCCAGTAATTGTATGTTGGAGAGGAAGCAGAGTTTGGAGTGCACCATCAGAGACATACAAACACATCAGCTAGAATGTCAAAAATATCAGCAAATGAGATGATGAGGGTTGGAAATAAATCTTTTGGGCTTGTAAGCCCAATGTTCAAGCACTCATCTTGAGTGTAAGAACTCTCGATAGTACAGCAAAACATTGAATTAACCAAAGAAACGACAAAACAAAGCGTACCAAAACACAGAGGCAGCCGTCAGTGTCACCATCTTGGATAATAATCACTCTAACTTGATTATTTAATTTATTTAATGTATTAACCCTTATAGTCACGCGTAAACACACAGTGTGAACAATGTGAAATTCTTTCTCTGCGTTTAACCCATTCACCAAGTGAAGCAGGGGGCTGCCGCCAATGAGGGGCACCCGGGGAGCAGTGTGTGGGGATGGTACCTTGCTCAGTGGTGACACTAGCAGTTGGGATTCAAACCCCCAACCTTCTGACTGCAGGGCCAACGCCCTAACCATTAGGCCACAAGCTGCCAGGGATATAATATAAAACCCCTGTTTTATATTTTAAAGTGATTATATCACCAGCAGCCTCTTCTTTTGGTCCCTTGTTGTCAGCAGCCTTGTTTCCTGGATCCTTGTTGCCAGCATCCTTTTCTTCTAGGCTCTCATCTTCAGCACCCCATTCTCTTGGTTCCTCGTCTCCTGGCTCCTTGTGGGCAGCCTCATCTCCTGGTCCCACATAGCAGACAGCCCCAACTCCTAGTCCTGTGTCACTGACAGCCGCGTCTACTGGTCTCACGTAACCAGACGCTCCATCTCTTGGTCCTTCCAAGTCTCCTGGTCACCAAATCTCCTGGACCTGCGTCACTGGCCGCCCAGTCTTCTGGTCCCCCACCACTGGCCGCCCAACATCCTGATCCCCCATCGTCAGCCATCCAGCCTCCTGGTCCTCCACCGATGACATCCCAGTACACTGATCCGCCTCTGACGGCCTCCCGGTCTCCTGGCTGCCCAACATTATGAATTGCCAATTAGTCACCAGTTGGCAGCAGCTCAGAACATGGCTGCTATCCAACCATTGTTTCAGTCCCTTGTTTGACCGTCATCTCAATCCTCTGTTGCTCCCTCTTTGTTCATGTTCCTGCTCTAGTCCTTGTCCCTTGTCTTTCCTCCTGTTTCCATGTCTGTCTTTGTTTACCCCTGTTTTGATCATAGCCCTGCTTTAGCCCTGCCCCCTTGTTCCTGTTCACCTGTGTCTTGTTCTTGTCTCCGCCCCTGCCCAGGTGTTCTCATTTTCCTTTGTTAGTGTATATACCTCTGAGTTTCAGGCTGTGTCTGTTCGGTTCCCTGTGTTTTGCTTCCATGTTTTTGCTCTGTGATTGGTCCTGGATTCTGTGTTTCCCTGTGTTTTTTTCCCCTCAGTTTTTGCTCATTTTTTGCTCTCCATTTGTTCTGGACTCCTGTGTTTTGTTCCTGTGTTTTCATTGCTCTGTATTTTGCCTCTGTTTTTCATTCTTGATTCTTGCTTTTTTCCTGTCTTGTTTTCTTTATCCTGTTAGCCCTTGAAGTGTTCTACCTATTCTGTTTTAGTCCACCGTATTTATCACTGTTTAGACCTGGTCAATTCCTATTAACCTCTGTTATACTTTGTTTTGTGTCGTCTTGTTTTACTTTATCCTTAGTTATTTCCCCCGTTAGTTCTGTGTCCTCTTTATTTCTTGTTTCCTGTTTTTGTAAATAAATTCTGTGTTCACATTTACATCCATCTCCATGCATATGGCCAATCCATTACATCAGGTACTTTTAGGCGCACCCATTTCTGAAAAGGGGGTTCAATTACTCACAGAGAGCTTGTGCAGTCTCCACAGAAAGCATGTCTAATAGACATTTTGGAGCAGCAGCAGAGGTTATGGTCACCATGCCCAATGTCAAGTGCTTGCTTGAGAGATATAAAGACCCCGAGTATGGGGGTGTGGAACTGCCTTTCCTGGGGTGATAGAGCTCCATCCAATACCTTGTGATGAGTTGAACTGGTGTTTGTGATCCAGAAATAATCATCCAACGTCAGTACCTGACCTCAATAATGCTCTTGTGGCTGAAAGCAATCAAATCCTCTCAGCAGTGTTAAACATCGTGTGGAGCCTTCCCAGAAGAGTAGAGTCTGTTATGGCAGCGAAGAGGGCACAAACTCCTCTTTCATGTCCTCGATTCAGAAGAAACGTTTTATAAACAGGTATCTACAAACTTTTGGATATATAGTGTATCATTTATTGCAGTGATTTGCAAATGCCTGTACATCAAGAAAACAATTCTTATTTCATTAGACAAGTCACAATCAACAAATTACCCAGCAAAACCTCCTTTCTGAACAAATCTTCTGGAATGGTTCTTGCAGCCTGTTTGGCAGCAGGTAGGCAAAACTAATTCCCTGTAGTGTTTAAAAGATGCTAAGTGGTGGAAATATTAACATTGTTTTGGAAGAAATCTGTTCTGCTGAAGGAATCTATGTTTATTAAAAGACATGTAATTGAAACTGGCAACCTAATTAACCTTTCTGTGCATTCCCATCAAGTTTAAAATAGCAAGATGCTACTCTTAATGGAGTTGCTGACCTTGGTGTAGGATTTATTAGATCACTTCTGCAATAGGGAGGCACTGAAAATAAACAGATCTGCTGCAATAATCCATACATGTTCAGTCTAGAAATGATTCCATGTAATGAACTGCATATTTTCCAGACCAATAATCATGGCTGATATCACAATCCTCCTAGGTTCCCCGTGGCCAACATTCCGTGAGGGCCTCTGCTTACATTTTGTTGAATTATTCTAGATGTGCAGATTCAAGACACTCAGTCGATACCACATTTGTGCATGTAGGAGATATTTTATTTATTATTTATTATCAATAGTTGAACAATCTTATATGTTCCATGTTTTTGTTGTTTTTTTTTCTAAAATAAATATGCAGGGTCAAAGCTGTCAAAACTGAATGTAAATTGAATGTACAGATGGCTGACAAATTAAACAAATCCAACATAAAGTGTCTAAGTAAGGTGTTAGGCCACCATGAGTCACCAGTACAACATTATACCTTGGTCTTTAGAACTGTACTGGATGGACTGAATACCACTTTTCTAAAAGATATTCCCTCGAGTGGTGCTGGTGATCCTGCTGGAGAGTGGCATTTAAGTCCAAAATCTTTCAACTTACTCACAAAAAATATGGTGTTTTTTTTTTATTTTTTTTATTTTGTTGATAATAGCTAAGAGACAAAAATCCACTCACTGACAATAAAAAAATGAATTTTACTGAACTTCACCAAATCTAAATTACTTATGTTTCAACCTATTTATGAAGAACTAATGATAAAACAAAATTAATATAATATAAAAAAAAAAGACAGTAGCACTACTTTCTGGTTTTCTGGCTATTAGATCAAAATACATAAAACATATGTCATGTTTTATTTCACTACATTTATTGCAGCCAGTACATCAAGCAGAAACATGTCCTGTACAGTTTCAATAGGCCTTTTTTGAAACAGTATTTGTATTTTTTCTAATATAATATATATATATATATATATATGTGTATATATGTGTATATATATATATATATATATATATATAAAATATTTAAATATAATAAAGTTAAAAGTTAGCGAGTTAAAAATAGTTCATATTGTTGATTTACTAATAACTGTTCCTGATTAGTCAAAATCAAATTAAATGTGTACAATTTCATGTGACTAAAATTGCAAAATTTAAAAGATGTTTTTGTCAAAAGACTAACACTGTGACTACATTTTAAAGAGATGGGGCGACTGCGACATCACTGGTGTATGATTTACATAATTTGCATATGGTGGGGGGTGTGCACGCGTCTCGTGTATTTCCCTCATACAAATCACTGGGTGGATAAGTGGGGGGACAAAACAAATGATTTTTACAAGTTATAATGGTATAAACTTTTAACTTTTAAAATGGTTTAAAAGTTAAAATGATATAATGGTTCCAGCACCCATGGTTTATTTGTATTTGAAATGAGGGGTTATATATAATATACTGTATATAGTGTCATTAGAATTTCCCATTACACTGGATGCATTTAAGGACCAGTTTAGTGCTCCCTTCAATTCAGATTCAAAATTAAGCTGAATGGCACTGTTACAGCTTTATAGACTTTTGGCTGATGACTGAGTTCTGTTTTATTCAAGATTAACAATTTACTGCGTCCACAAAATCCACCATATTACACACTTCAGAGAATCACAGAAGGTGTTTACCCTCTGTTAATATGCCCAGTATTAAACCATATTCTGTCTCTGTTTAAATGGGCTTTGATGAACATCATGCAATTTTGATTTCACTTTGCTATTGCAGACATTCTCTCCACAATGCATTCAAACAAAATTTATATCCAATAGTTACACTATATTTGCATGCCTTTTTTAAACTAGACCATTGATCTAGGATTTCATGAAAACAAGCTAAATATGACTTTGATAAAGCCAGATGTGTCAAGTAGTCTTTATCCATTAAAGAGCTGAAGTTATTTTAATAGGTGTTAATTTGCTGAAAGACCCTGAACTGGGGCACTGTTAACGTTTTGCAGCCCTATCAGAGGCCCAGTAAAGGGGCCCAGTGAAACAGAACAGTGTTTTTTTTTCCCCCACCACATGAGTCTTAAACATTATAAGATGGTATTTTGTGCACTCTGCATCCTCGGCAGCACACCAGTGCAGTATTGACACCTGTGGAACCTCTGAGTCGGTTTTTACCATGCATTTGTCATGACTCGGTGCTCCACGCATTCAAGTTTCAAGTTTATTGTCATATACAGATAACAATGGGAACATCATTACCAGTAATGAAATTCTTAGACTCAGAGAGCCCTCAAGTTTGCACAGTAAAAAATACACTTAACACAAGTAGAGTAAAATAAAAATGGTAAAACAGTAAAAGTATTCTTTTAGAAAAATAAAGAAGTATTTACAAAATGTCTATAGTGCAAGAGAGTGTAGTTGTGTACGTGTATATACATTCCTGCGTATGTACAGAAGGTAGTTTTAAAGTGACTGTAGTTTTAAAGTGAGTGAAAAAGTAACAGGGTTCAAGGGGGGGGGGGGGTGTGCGCAAAGTGTTCAGTATTCAGCATTCAGCAGTCTTCCTCCTACAGTGCTGCCTGAAGAGGTCCTGGATGGCTGGCAGTTCAGACCTGGTAATGCGTTGCGCCGATCTGACCACCCTCTGTAGAACTTTGTGGTCCAGACCTTTTGCTATCCAGAGCACACAGCCAGACTGAATACTCTTGATGGTTCATCAATAGAAGTTGGTGAGTATTCTGTAATGAAAACTTCTTCAGTTGCCGTCGGAAGAAGAGCTTGTTACTATAGAGCTTGTTGCTATTGTGATCACACTTAAATGGTGTGAACAGCTTAGATCTTTGCTGATGTTGATCCCCAAGAATCTGAAACAGCTGACCTCTGCTCCCTCTATGTGGATGGGGGCACGCCCTCCTCCTTACAGTCTCCTGTAGTCCATGATAAGCTCCTTAGTCTTGCTGATGTTGAGCAGAAGGTTTTTGTCCCGACACCATGATGTCATTGCTCTCAGCTCTTCTGCCAGACTTGTCTCAGTCTTATATGCAGCCGATGATGGCAGTGTCATCTGCAAATGTAATGATGGTACAGGAACTGTGTTTAGCCATACAGTTGTGGATGAACAGGGTACAGAGCAGGGGGCTGAGCACACATCCCTGGGGGGCACCAGTGCTGAGTGTCAGTGTGACACTGCCGATCTGTAACGCTTGTGGTCTGCCTGTCAGGAAGTCCAGGATCCGTGTGCATAGGGAGGTACTGATGCACAGATCATGGAGCTGCATGACAAGCCTGGACGGAATTATGGTGTTGAAAATGGAGCTGTAGTCGATGAACAGCATCCAAATATACATATTTTTCCGGTCCAGATAGACCAGAAAACAGATCTTTGGCTCTGTTTGACCTATAGGTAAACTGTAGTCAGTCAAGTGTAATGAGGATGTGATGTGAGCTTTAACTGTAGGCTCAAAGCACTTCATGACAGTATAGGTGAACAGTATGGGGCAATAGTCATTAAGGCAGCTCACATTTGGTTTCTTCGGGACAGGGATGATGGTGGTCCTCTTGAAGCATGTGGGGACTGCAGAAAGAAGATTTGAAAGGTTAAAGATGTCTGTGAAGACATCTGCCAGTTCGTGGGTGCATGCTCTCAGAGCACAACCTGGACATTGTCCAGTCCAGGAGCTTCCAGTGTTTTTACTTTTTTAAAGTATTTACACATGTCTGCCTAAAATATTTGAAAAGGGCAAATGTCCTCCTTAGACAGAAACTCAGACTTGGTGTAGTTCTCAAAGCGGGTACAGAAGGCGTTCAGCTTCTCAGGGAGAGAAGATACCTTCCCCACACTGTAGCTTTTTCCCTTGTAATCTGTGATGCTCTTTAGCCCATTCCGCATGTGTCTGGTGTTTTGTAGCAGGATTACACCTTTTCCCTATATTGTGCCTTGGCCAGTTTCATTGATTTTCTGAGTGTGTGCCGGGTTTTTCTGTACTCATATGGATCTCTGGATTTAAAGGCAGCTGTCCATGCTCTAAGCGCCACGTGGACCTCTCCATTAACCCGTGGCTTTTGGCTGGGGTAAGTCCGTACAGTAGGGTTGCCAACCGTCCCGAATTGTCCGGGACATCCCAAAATATGGGTGATTTTGATTTGCTCCAGCTCCAGTCCCGTATTCCAATCACAGGAGAGACCCTCAGGTACAATGGTTGAGTCAGGGACTGAGAGATCTAGCCATGTCTCCATGAAAACAAAGACTCAGAGTTGAGAATATCGTCCTGACTTTCCAAGTTAAAAGAGAGTGTTTTCTTTGATTTTTCCTAGTTGAAGGTTGGAAAATTCCAATTTATGAGCTGTAGTTGAATGCATCATTATCTGTTGAACGAGCATCATAGTAATCAAATGTATGCTTTCACCAGTTAAAAATGCTTCCAACCATAAAAAGTCACTGAATGGTTTGATGAGTATAAAAATCTAATGCTACGGCCTTTAATGTACCCAGATTTTGGGGCTATAAAAGTAAAATTTATTGGAACACTTCTGGAAGCTTTTATACTGACATGGACATCACTCTCCATCAGACAGTACGCCATTCTCACTGAGAGAAGACACTGATCAGTCATAACCTTAAAACCACTTGACTAATATTATGCAGGTCCCCCTCATGCCACGTTTTGAAATGTTGAGGCATGGACTCCACAAGACCTCTGAAGGTGTGTTGTGGTACCTGGCAAAAAGATGTTAGCAGCAGATCCTTTAAGTCCTGAAAGTTGCAAGGTGAGGCTTCCATGGCTTGGACTAGTTTGTTTAGTGCATCCCACAGATGCTCAGTCAGATTGAGATCAGAGGAATTTGGAGGCCAAGTCAACACTCTTGGTGACGTTTTTCAAACAATTTTTTGCAATTTGGCAGGGAGCATTATCTTGTTGAAAGAGGCCATTGTCACTAAGGAATACCTTTTCCATGAAAGGGTGTACTTGGTCTGCAACAGTGGTTAGGTAGATGGTATGTGTCAAAGTGGATGCACAATCTACATGGATGCACAAACCAAGGTTTCTCAGCAGCATCCCCTAGTCAAAAAAGGACAAATATGACCCCCTTGACCCACCTAGGTCATTCTGTGTCATATGAGACAGAATCTATGAAAGTGGTCACAGAGTCGTCTCAGATTTTTCTTGCAAAACTACCTCCTCTATGATCTTCCTTATACTTGTGTGTGTCCTAGCCTCTCGAATATTGATTGAAGTAAAGAAACACAGTCACATTCTGTAGGCGTATTTTACTACAAGTCATCAGTGCAGGTAATTCATTACTATCATGGCCTCCTTAGAGAAAAAGGCATTAACTCTGTTAGATGCTACATTTAACGAAGTGGGTAAATTTTAAATCCCAAATTTAACAAAGAATAAGAATAATGAAACGTATAGGTGTGATGGTTAGGTGTAAACACACTTTTGGCCATATTGCGTACATACCCAAATATGGCATCTAGCAATACACAAATACAATAATGAACAAGATCCACACCAGGATAACATGTTCTGATTAGTACATGTAATGGCTTATAATGATAGACACATTACGTTTCAACGTAAGTATCAGTAAAATTTAAAGTTCCAAATAGGGCTTTCTAATGTACACTGTAAAATCACATGTTTAAACACATCTCACTTTTTGTGTGGATACTCCCACTGGAGCTTAAGAGTGCCTTTTAGAGGTTTAATCAAGATATGTAACTGTTTTCAATATCCAGGACCTTAGTGGAGACACTTCAAATGCCCTCTATTCCAATGAATGTATCGAAAACATATTTATCCTTTCTTACAGTTCCTTCGACCCAGGAATTCATTATTCACTGAGATTCTGAGGCAAATAAGTGGCCATTAAAGTGGACTGTGTGCCATAGGTAATATATCTCTCAAAATATCTCTCTCTGTGTGTCTATTTCTGTATGATGGAAAGATGGAAGGACACTGGTAATTTGTACCCTAAATAACTATCACACCAAGCAATTTCCATGTACATTTTTATGTTCCTAAAAGCAAGCCCACATACCATTTCTGTCCTACGTAAATGGCCAAAATATGCTACAAGCCTCGTTTTATTCATAATCTGTCTTCATGATTATTGTTGGTAAAGACCTCAAATATTCTCACAGAATTAATAAAAGTATGTATTTACAGAAAAAAATAATGATTGCCATATTGGTGGAAAAAATGTGGGTCTGTAGTACTCTTATTACTAAGAGTAGTATCACTCGTATTTTGGAATTTTGAGGAAAATGGTTTTCCAGATTAGGCATTTTAGTGCTATTAAAATAAAATAATATTAAGGGCTAGAGAAAAATGAAACCATAGGATTTGAACAGAAACATTTACAGGCCTTGGATTTGGGACCCAATCATGATGTAGATAAGATTTTAACAAAATCTGAGAGGGCGCTACAACAACCACCTTATCTGATTTGACATAGAATTACCCAGCTTTTCATCCCATTTGAATAAATGTTATGCCTTATTATCTAGATTGTCTATTAATATTTTTGTTCAATCCATATTTGAAATACCCACGTCAACTTGATCTGCATCTAAAATGTATACTCTGGGAAAAGCACCTACTGAGGAGGTGGCTGTGTAGAAATGTACACATTACCAATGAAAATGTACTAATGCAGAGTCCAGGTCCTGACAGCCCAACCAATGAGGGAGCTTTCTTGACTGTGACTACCTAGATACCACAGAAAAGGAGATTCTTACTGCATATTTTTCTGTTGTTGCATTTCAAGATTTTAAACCAAGATTTGTCTCCAACCAAAACTTAACACTGAAATATGAGATTTACTGCAACACATTCATTATCCAAGTCGCTTATCCTAAACAGAGTCACGGGGGTCCTGGAGCCCATCCCAGGACCCTTAGGGCAAAAGACAGAGAAACACCTCGGACAGGTCACCAGTCCGTCAAAAGGCAGACACACAAACACACCTATGATTTAGCATCTCCAATCCACCTACATGTACAACCGGAGCCCATGGCGGAAACCCACACAGACATAGGGAGAACATGCAAACGCTACACAGAAAGGAACCTTACCACCCACTACAATGTATGCATGCTTTAAATAAAAGAATCAATGATTCTATTAAATAAAACTGAGCCTGAAAATACATATTTTTGTAATGCCCATAAATCACCCTCTGAGTGCGGATATTGCATTTATCAAACATGTAAAGTCAATACTATAAAAAAGTGCCATCCTCCTTGTTTGTTTTAGCATTTATCAGTTTAACCACTGCTAACAAAAGTATTTGTAATACATTTCCAGTGCCAATGACCAGTATTAACATGGACTGGCAACTCCGTAAAACATATACCGAGTGTTAGATATGAGAACATATGCAGCGCATATAGGTCATAAACAGTAGATATAGGCGTATTTACAAGAATATAATAACTCTGCTGTAATGTTTGCTGGCTCAGCCAATAAAGGTGATGCACTTGCAGAAGATACTCGTAACAACTTTAATCAGGAACTGGAGAGAAAACAAACAAAGGGAATGCCAGAGTACTGTTTGAAATAGAGCCTAATAGAGCCAGATTACTGGGCTGGATCTGGCATTCCCAGAACTGATCTGCTGGTAAACAGCTCTTTTAATTTTCAAAATGCCTGGCCACTGATGTCAGGGTCAGCTTTTTTGTTTGCCCTTCAAGAGGTTGGAAAGGGGGAGGAGCTACCGAGCTGAAACCCAGGATAAACCTGCAGTAGGAGTTGGCAAACCCGAAAAACCACTGCACTTCCTTTACTGAGCAGGGCTCAGGCAAATCAGGCACCAATGACACCTTGACCACATCCATACTGGCTCCCACCGGCCTGATACTGTAGCCAAGGATGATCTCCCACCGGTGGAAATCACACTTCTCGGCACTGATGCACAACCCGTGCTCGAGCAAACAAGAGAGGACCCATCTGACCTAAAGATCCTCCAGGACCATGGCGCAACACAAGAACAAAAACTGCACACCACAAGACTACATAAGTGCAGACAGGACAAAATACACAGAGTGCAAAGAGAGAGGGAAAGACAGAGTGCAAAAAAAACACAAAAGCAACAATACAACAGCACAATACATTTAGTGCAGTCGACATTTGAATGAAAACAATATTATGACAGATACCGTATTTTGAGATGCCCTGTAGTTGGTGATGGCCTGGATGCCCTGCCATATGCGCTGTACTTCCCCAGTGTCCTGGAAGTGGCTGTGGATTTTCTGAGCGCATGAGGGTTTTCAATGGAGGTGGCATGTAAGGGTCTAAGTTGAGTTAAGCAAAACACTGGGATGACTAGGATGTAATAGAACCAGAATTCCAATCAACAACAGGGCTATAATGACGTAACCAAGGTAAACCTAATACCATCATAATGGGGAAGGACCAGAAACCATGTTTATTCCAGATGAAGGGGTGGAATTGACAATTTTAGGGGGACAGTGATGTGGGTAACTGGTGCACTGCTGACCGGTGTCACATTAACTGTGACAGGGTGGGCTAGAGCTACCACGGGCAGAGACAGACACAGAATTAAAGACTATGAGATGAAGCTGCAGGTTGACCTATCTAGAAGAGCAAACACAGAAACACATTGATAAAAAGATATTGCAACAAGTGTTAAAAACTGGTTAAATGAGAGTATTTCTTTTAGTACCCCAGTCTTTCAAGTGTCCATTTTTCTTTGACCAGGGCACTGATGTCGCCAGTGCCCTTCACCCCCACAGTACAGGCAAAGCCCCAGGTGCTGTCGATGGGTTCATTCTTTCTTGGTTTGGTAGCTGGGAAACCCCTAGCTATATGAGCCCTGAGACCAGATCCCTCTGGGCGGGGGGGGGGGGGGGGCCCAGGACCAGAAAAATTATGCCTG
>JBBPCZ010125578.1:0-24995 GCA_037974445.1 Brycinus macrolepidotus | reverse complement strand
GCGAGCGGCTACAGGGAGCCAATGAAGGTTCCTTAGTAAAGGTGTGGTGTGTGTGAACTTAGGAACATTGAAGACTAGCCTCGCAGCTGCATTCTGAATCTTACTAATCAGGGCAAACTTACTAATCAGGGCACTGCAACAAAAGACAATATACTAACTAACTTATTGCATATTATGTTACTGTCCTAAGAAGCATGAGAGCTTGTTGATAAGAGCATGTTGTCAAAATGTGTAGTCTTGAAAGCACAGCTGATAGAGCAGTTTCCTTTTCAAGTTACACAGAGATCTACCCATTTAACTCCCAATGGGTGAAAGATTTCCCTTGACTTTTTTGTGACAGTAAGGTATGGTTTGACAGGACTGTCAAGCAGCAGGTAAAATGCTGGTTGGTAAGACACACTACACTATGAGCAGTCCATTTTTAAAATGGGATAATGTTCTTTTTCCATTAAATTCATTATTAGGTTATGATTTTTGTAAAAGCAATTTATGTATTGATGGGTATCAGACTGATACCAAAGCCCCTCTCCCCCTTCAACAAAATGAAAACGCCCACAGCGGTCAACAAAATGAAACACCCCCCCAACACACACACCCACACACACCTTTAGAAAACCCACCACACACACTATGTTAGTTATTCAGGCACATCTCATGTTCTCAGATTAGGTCGCCACTGACCATAGGAGGACGTAGTAATGAGATGATGCTTACAGAGACTGAGCATTTTGTGTTCTGATCAAAGACAGGAATTAACCCTGTGTACACTCTATTAAATTCATTTTAGGCCTGGGTGTATGGTTCTACTACAGCCTTTTATTTGGTATAGAAGTGTAACAATTTGTGGAGGTTCTTCACATTCACACAACTCATTCGCAAAAATGGTTCTGTAAAGAATAATCTCTTGAATGGTTCTTCTGTGGCATTGCTCCAATGAAATGATGTTTGGCACCTTTATTTTTAAGAGTGTTTATTTATGGGTCCCTGATCAGAATACACACTACTTAGTCTCCACGGGCATCGCCTCATTAGTCTATTCTCCTGTGGTCAATGGTGAACTACCTGCTGGAGACAGTGAAAAACAATGTGTTTGTGTGTGTGTGCGCACATGTGTAGAAGTGTGTGTGTGTGTGTGTGTGTGTGTGTGTGTGTGTGTGTGTGTGTGCACCCTCATGTCTGTAAGACTCTTTCAGACATTGACTAATTATCCCCATGTACGTCTTGGCTGTGTCTTAGAATCTACTCAGGGTAAATAGCCTTTCTTGCACCCTTCTGTTAAAGTGCATTTCTCTAGAGAGAGTGAGAAACCTTATCTGTGTGTGTGTGTATATGTATTAGGTTAAATCTAAATCTAAAAGGCTCTGGAGGCCAAATTACAGTGAATGAAGAGACACGCTGGAGGAAGAAAACAGGAAATCTGAAAGCCTTTAATACAGAATTTAAGGTGTTTTTGAAAATGGAATGACGGATGTTTACTCAAAAATCTGTTATGTATATAAGGGGTGAGACATTTGTGTGACATTATTGATAATGTTGACAATAAAATGTCAACACATTTGTCACATTTAGTGTCTAACCTATAGTGAGTTAATGACTTAAACTAAAGTAAAATAATAGCTATGGCAGAAAGTTTGCAAAAAAGTAAAGTCTTGGATAAAGTAAATCACATACAAGATTCCAAACTGACTTACCTTTTCCATAGAAAGAGAACACATGAGACAAAGCAACACATGCTTTTCCTCGTGAACAGTACATCTGTTTGTCTGAACATTACAAGTAATTTTTAATTTATTTTTAACAATTCTGGAAAAAAAAACAAGTCTGGAAAAAAAATAAAAGCAAAAAAAACATTTTTGTTACACCTGTTCATTTGCAATCCACTTTTAAGTCAATAGGTTGTCAATTAATTCACACAGTCAAAATGTTCATTTTTTTGTCATAAAAGAACTAATTTGTACAAAAGCCAACCAGTTTTAATTTTTGTACAAATAACCATGTGGGGTTTGTATACTGTATCAGAAATGCTGCATCATGCCTTCTATAACTGGCATAATAGTCTCTTTTGAATGTGTAATGGCCTTTAGCTAAATTGATATCATTATCATTATGGAGTCAGCAAGGCTCTGACACCATGTGGCTTTGATGGAATGACCCCAGTGGTGCTGTGGCATTTAACCAGGATTACAGAACTCGAAGCAGTCTAGACATCGTCTGTCCTGGAGAAAGAGAGGTCGAATAACAAGGGCTTCCAGACTGCCCTCTATTAATTCATCTGTTATGAAACTGACTTTGTTTGTCCTTGCTAGTGTTGTGGTTACATTTTAACCCTGACCGTGTTGGTGAATAATAACGAACCGTTTATGGTGTTCCACAGCCCTGGTCATGGTTTGCTTCTTGTTAAAAAAAAAGTTAATTCTGTGTGTTTTGGATAGTTGCCATTGTATAAAACTTGAGAGCCAAGAATAATTTTTCATGCCTTTATCAGCTGAACCATACATCTTAGATCAACATGAACTGTGTGTATTCTTGCATAGCACATAAATAAACATCTAAAATATGACTAGCAGACAATCGATCATATTCGTGGGGTTTTCTCCCTACTTTTCTCAAGTAGGGATAATGCAAAATGTATCTGTATATACATGAGCATGTTCTTCCAAGGGTAACTAACCAAATATTATATGGAACCTAGGAACTAGTGATAAGACTGTCAGGCCAGGCCTTGCCACTAATGTACTCCAGTTGGTTGAGTAATCCTGTGAAAGGCACTGTGAAATTGTATTGATTTAATTTCATGCAACTTAAAGTAACATAAAGGTTATATTAGCATAAAGTAGCATAAAGGTTATATATTGTCAGTGTAACCATATCCATACTAGAGAGACAAGAATAAAACAGGGCATCCACATGCAAGGACTTTGTATTAATACCCAGTGATAATGAAAAAGTTACTATTCCAGTTCAAGTCATCCCTAAGAACGTCATGGAGTTTGAAGTGTTATTTGATCAAGTTGATAAGATACAGGCTTGTTGGTGATCATAACACAAGAGTTCTTTTCAGGTGTCTTTGGTAAATATAGTCTGCATAATAGGTGGAGGGCATTGCAAAAATATAACAAAATATGATACACTACAATACATTTTATGTGGCTATTTAGGATGTGTTTAGGAGATTTTTTTGTCATCTGATCAACTGGAATAGACATAAATCAATTAATTAATACTGTCCAAAACTATGAATTCAATATTTTTTGTTCCAGATTTTAAATGTCATCACAATAAATATAATTGTTTGCAGATTGCCCAGCCCTAGGCTGAATAAAAACACGTCATCTGGGCAGTTATGTTTATCTGTGTTGTGTCCTATTAGTAGGGATGGGCAGCATGGGGAAAAAATACACACAGTATGCTTTTCTGAATACATGATGGGTATTGGTTGTACTTCTAGATCACTGAAATACCGCATGTATCACAAAGAGGACAGAATTAGACCAATTATTGGGAGGCTGTGAACAGTTACTTATAACTGTATGATAACAAGGAGCTGATGTCATCCAATTAAGCCATTATCGCATTCATTTAAATTTGCTAGTTGCTTAATGTTTTTTTCTGGTCCCTCTTAAGTAGTTTATTTTGGCAAACATTGATTTATCAAGTGCCATTTTCAGTTTACTGGAGCATATTATCCATTACAACTTGCTCTCCAACATGAGAACTGTGCTCAGGGTAGTTTGAGGACTTTGATGGGAAGGACAGAGTGAGCGACCATTCACCTTGAGGATGGGGACAGCTCTACGATCTGATTTATGAGGGCCTGAGTGAGCAGAACTCACTCTGGTCATATCTAATGGAATCTGCGGTCAGCGGAGGACGAGGGACATGGCGTTCCTACCAGGGCAAAGTGAGGACACTAAAACTAGAAAGCACCAAATTGGTTCCTAAGCTGGCCTTAATATAAAGACTCACGTACACAAATCTAAAAGTCTTACATCATTGTTAGGGGCCGCCTTTTTGCCACTGGTTCTCTTACCATTGTTGGGAAGAGTGCATTTTAAATTGTGTGATATACGCCTGTGTTTGGGTTCAATATTCTGAGTGCATCATCCCAGATGAACTCTTCAGTGCCTGCTAATGTGAATGGCGGAGTGAGAGAGATGCTTTTTCACGCACACCCTCATCTCAGTCAGCTGATGTGAGACGAGCTATGCAGAATGCCTGTATAGTAAACACCTCGTCATGTGGGGTTACCAAAGGCTGTTTTTGTATGTTTGTTTTTCAGAGCTGTGCCAGTTGTAGTTGTAAAGCAGTGGTCCTCTGAAGGTGTTGTCATTTTGTAGTTTTCCATTAGCATCCAGACCAGCCCTGGGTCTTTAACTATAGGAAAAATGTAAGACTTTAATAAGAGGAAAAAAAATGTTTAAAAGAGGAATGGTTGTAAGGTAAATATCCCCATTCCAGTTTTAGTTTGGTGGAGCAATGATTCTCAAATTGGAAAGTCCATTTTTGCTACAAGTAGGGGTAGAGCAAAAATATGGTCTAGGCAGTCTCTGAGAACTGGCTTAAGATCCACTGTGGTGAATGATCTGTGATGTTTTGTGGCTCTTTTTCCTCCAAAGGATTCATGACATGGATACATGATGGACTCCATCAAGCACCAGGAGATTTTGAATGAAGATCTAGCTGCCTCTGCCAAAAGCTAAAATTTGGTTGCGATCAGATCGTCCAGCAAGACAATGATCGAAAACATACATCCAATTCCATACAGAATTGTGAAAGGACCACAGAATAAAGTTTTTCACATGGCCATCCAAGTCCTCTGACCTAAACTGCGTTGAAAACCTCTGGGGTGAACTGAGGTGGAGAGTCCAAAACAGAGGATCTTGAGGATCTGGACAGATTTGGTCTGATTCTTTTGTCTGATTATTTGTGTTCTCCAGTCTCATCAGGAATTACTGGAGATGCACTAAATGCAAGGGTGTCAACAAACATGATACAGTTTTTTTTTTGCACATTTCTAACAAAGGTTAGAATGTTCTCATAGTTTGAGTTTGAGACTGAGCCAATTAACCACCAAGACTTTTTTTCTGTGACCTTTTGTTACTCATTTATCTGTGCCAGCTCTGTAATTATAAACCTGACTATATGTAGCAGTATTCATTTTTTGACTGCTATTACAGGATCTTGTGACATTCAGAGGGGAAAACATACAAAGGACAAATCATATCAGCTTTGGAACATTTTTGTTTACTATAGCGTAGGATAGGGGCCATTTGCGAAAACACTTCAGTTTTGTTAAAGACAAAAAAGCTTAGACAAGAAGCTCTTTATTTGGGCATGACACTGATTACATAATTATATATGACCTCAGCAGCCTGTGACAAATACTGTGGCAATATAAAATAGCTTTCAAATGAGTGAGACTGGCATTCCTTACTTATGTGGCTATTACATCATGTTCAGTCATCTGTGAATGGTGCCACAAGTTTGAATTTCCATTAGTTAACTTATGCTTCTATTTCCCCTTGGCTGAGAACACTCTGAGAGGAGCCATAAACTTAGTGGATGAAGGAGAGATTCAGTAGCTGCTTCTCTGCTTATCCCTTACTGGAAGGCAATGAATTTCCATCCAGGCACCTACTCATATCCATGGATACTGATAGAACTGGACACACCTCTCTCTTCTGCTCAGGAGAGGGGAAACGCTTGAGGGGAGGGAGCAGAGGATCTAGGGAGGGCAGCGAAGGAGTGACAAGGAGACTGAAGCACAGGACATTAGCAAACAGATTGTGTCAGTCAGCTGAGAGAGAGAGACTGAGAGAGAGAGAGAGAGAGAGAATAGCAAACGGCTGATGTGTTTGTCGTGCTGATTTCAAGAATCTCATTTTCGTACATCATGGCTTTTCGGAAGAGGAGCTTCACTTTTGGAGCCTATGGGGGGTAAGAAAGACAGAGAGAGAATCACCACCACTTAAAACTTACAAGTGTGTGTTTGTTTAGATGGGCATGTACATGTGCTGTTTGGTAAAGGAATTAGGACTTATTTGGCTAATAAAGCATTTTTTTTACCTAATCTCTACATGTTTTAATGCTGATTACCGCTAATAATAACTTTGCCACATTCATTTGTGCAACCTGTTGCTGCAGCATTTGTCCATGGACTTCCATATAAGTATGCTTGGAGTCAGTGCATTTTCTGCTCTTATATTAATATTTATACTTCATTGTATTTTTACTTACATTAATTACAGAAGAAGTTCAGGGAAGCACACTGAAAATACTGGCTGTGGTAACAGACCACGTGCAACAGATGAGGCAAATAAAGATTACATTGAAAATGCTGGAGTATTCCTTTAACCTCTTCAGCTCTCGGCCTGTTATTCCAATATTTGTCTGACTTATTATTCAGTAATGATTATAAAGTATTCAGTAACTGCGTATCCAACTTGAGTTATATGGTTAGGTTTGGTGGCTGAGCGTTAAGTAGTGTTTAGCGTTTGATTACTCACTTGGAGGGGCACACTACACCAGTAAGAGTCCTTGGGCAAGACTCCTAACATTGCATTCACTCACCTTGGTAACACGTATGGGAGGGTCTGCTAAATATTTTAATGTATATGTAGAAGAGTGAGCCCCACAAGAGTAATCACATATAGGGAATTATGCTTTAGCACGTGTAGTGCAAAGCGTGTGTAGGGATGGAGTTCGAACAATGCCTGCTCTCTGCAACTTAATAGTACATATTGTTGCAAAGGACAAAAGCAGCACAAAGTTCTTTTTAAGATGCACAATATTTCTGACGCAAACAGGGTTCAAGAATAAGGATCAGGTATAAATGTGTTGTATTTTGTGCTTAAAACATGCACACATTGCATGTAGAACTGGTCATACAACACCACTCTGCTACCCTAAATAAATACGGGCCCATAGCCACAGGCCCAGATTTGTTACAGTAAACTTACTTCGGCTTCAACAAACGTACCAGAAGATGCAGTTTACATAGACAGGTAGAAAATATTTGATAAGCTAAGTAGTTAAGTAGTTTGTGTTAATTAGTTATATGACATATATAGTTATAATTAGGCTTATGCAGATCACATTGTAGGTTTTACAGAATGTATAAGAGATAATAGATGTGATAATAAATTGTATGTAGGGATGCACTGTTAGTCGGAACTGGTAGATTTTAGTTCCAAATGCGTGATCCACGATTAGCTTGTTTGTTTTTATTTTGGCTGACCTGTGTTGCAATTTTATGACACAAATAATGTGAACATTATGCTGTATTTGAATGCTGATGCTACACCTACACAAAAATGTAGCACAATTATGCATGAATAGCTAGTCTTTCTTTCTTAAATTAGCACTTCATATAAATTTAATGTCATTTAAATAGCAACTAATTTTTCATTTAGGAATGACAGTTAAAATGACAGTTTGACAATATAAATATTAATGTAATGAGTTTACACCCAAACAAACCTTCAAGCGACCAATTTGGCTGTAAAATAAATCCGAATTAGCCATAAAAATTAATGACCATCCCTAATTGTAGGCTATTAGAAACAGTGATAATTGACAAAAATGCTCATTGCTCGCCAAAGGTTGGGGTTGGTTCTGTTGTAAAAATATGTGAACCACTGCTCTAGAGATTCTGTTCTGATCACGTACATGTCCTTTATGTTTCCATATTCAACTCTTAAGACAATTTGACAGTTAAATGGATTGAGGCAGTGTCCCTTATTCATGTTTCATTAAGTTGCTGAAGCTTAGAAAATGCTTTAGCCTCATAACATTCAAACATTGCACTGGCTGTGTTTTTCCAATAAGAATTGAAAAATGAAACCTGGCATTAGAAACCAATTACCTGTCATCTTCCCACTCTTTGTGGGAATGCTCTTTTTAAAGCAGAGGAAATTGCCATGAGCACATAACAGCTGTTTTGTGTGCTATATTTGTTTTTTGTGACATTGTGCACTGCATCAGCCTTTAATTGAAAATTATAAATTGTTCTGCGTTAATGGCACAGCCCGCTGTTCTGTGACATTTATGCACACTCCATGCACACACGTTGCTCTAAACTACGTTTTTCATTCTGATTGCTTTGGTCTGGGTAGTCTTTTATTCCAGTCTTCGTTTAATACACTGACTGTTCATGTGAAAGTCCTGATTCAAACAGAGAGGTCATACCAAGTGCAGAGTGTACATGTGGCTGCATGTGTGTGAGAGAGGGAGAGGGGAGAGAGAGAGGGTTTCTTTGTGTTAGTGCTTTCACACAGAGAACATGCATATTGATTGCACACACACACTCGTGTCATCTCTTATCTGTGCTAGCTGTACTTTTTCACATTTTGAAGACATATAAGGTTACAGACTCACATATTTTAGGTACTGTTTCAAGTATTTTAGAAACAAAGAAATCGAATAAAATGGTATAAATATATATTTACTGTATTTTTGTCAGGTATCCATCCATGTAGAGGCTTTTCTACATGTTCATTTGTGTGGCGGCCTGTAGTAGAAACCCTTTCACTGGATAAAATTTGGAGTTCTTGCTTTTTTGGATATTTAAGCTATTGAGATATCTCAATCAGAAACCAGTTATTAGAGGTTTTAACATCAACCAGAAATGATTTACAGACACTGCTCTGTCACTTGACACTTGATTCACATTCACTTTTGATTTTTGCACTGGTTGAAAATCACTAAACATCCAAAACTGAAGTAATGGATTATCTCACATTTCATTTTGTTTGTGAAAAAAGGTTAATTGTGAGTGAGATCACTCAGTGTAGTATTCTCCGTCAATGTATTAGAAGAGTGAACCAAACTAGTAACAGGTTGCTTAAACAGCATTGAAAGCTGCATTAACAAGCGTGTTTAAATTTGATCACCTTGATAGATTTCTGTGACGTTAGTGGTTTTCTGCAGACTGCTACACGTTTCATTACGACTTCATTTTTTATGCTGTTCAGCTTTCTCAGTCGGTTTAGAGTAATCTACAGGTCCAGGCATCATTCTGAACACATCTACAATTTCTTCTTCATGCATCTGTACAGCATCCAAGTTTCTTATTGATTATCTGAAACCTGTAATGTTGGACAGGAGTTGTGTATTAGAATCATTTTGCGTTTTTCTACAGTCAGATTTATGGTATCTGAAATTCCTTGTAGGATTGGGGAGTATATCGGTAATAAAATGTACTGCGCAATTTACAAATGATGTCGTTTTTAGGGCCGTGTCAAATTTCTAGTCCATGAATATTCAGTAAATGGCCAAATAAATACGCTCCACTCATTTATAATTTAGATGGACTCACAGATTGGTGGTGCTGATAGAAAGAGGGGGAAAATCAAGGCCAGGAAATACCTCAGGAAAACTACATGGCAGTGGCTCAGTGACAGCTAAGAGCTACATGCACCACAGAACATGTTCTATTTCGGCTGGAACTCTAACACCAGTCACTTGATGTGGTGCTCTCAGATATGAATCTTTATCCTTTAAATGAGTTTTCTTTTAACATCAGCTTGAACCAAGCCTTCACTGTAGTGTGAAGCACTTTTGGTCTATTAACTAAGCTACCGTTGCCATACCTAAACGCTACAGCCCAAAACATCACAGAACAGTTTGATTTCAGCTTTCTGTTGCTGCAGCATTAGTCACTCAGCTTTGCTCTCTTAGGGTGTTTCTCCATACAGAGTACATCAAGTACAGACTCCTGTTCTTAGGAGTCCAGACTCTCCAAGACGAGAGGATGCAGTCGCTCAGTCTCCATTTGGAACAAAAGTGTTCTTCCTGATATCACAGCTTGGCTCATGTATTTCTTGCATAGGTTTTCATTAAAATATACATCCATTCAAATATTAATAAAAAAATTATATACTCATAAAGGGCCAATGGTAGGACATAATTGTGGGAGTTCTATGAGTACAAAAAAGTAAAATGAAACCTTAAGAAAATGTGTAGAGTGGATCAGCTGGTGGTCCCTTAAAACATACAGCTATGTAGTAGTTCCTCCATTGCTTTTGTCACTACTTTGTGTGGAATTTGTTCTGTGAAACTATACCCAAGTCCACAAAACACACCTCCTGAAGCATCCTCGATAAAACCCATAAGTCAAGGACATGTCTGGATATTTGATGTTTACTTGGCTAGGTGTGAACTTTGAATTGGAACTGTATTTGGGCCATGACTGATAACGTTTCATATGTCCATAAGAATGCGTAGAGCATTGAATTGAACTTTGAATTGAATTGAACATACACTGTGGTGTGTGGTACTTTTTAAACTCTTAATGTTAGCTTAGTGAGCATTCTACAAAACCAAACACCATGGAACTTTTTCTGAACTTTTCGGAACCTTTTCTGAAGTTTCTAAACTCATGTATGTAATTTACATGTCCAGAATTGTGCACATGTTCTGTGGTGAGCAGAGCTGTCATCATGCTGTGTACACTAATGTTAACTAATGCTGTGTACACTAATGCTAACCAAAACCTACACTAATGCTAAACCAGACCATTTAACATTCTGATATTGTTATTAGATAGATGGTTTGACATTTATTGAATGATTCAAAATTGTGTGCCGTGTTCATTTATTTGGTGACTGTGTAAGCACAATAAACATTGTTTTTAAAAGGATGCAGTACAAGACCCTAAACTGAAAATTGTGTATACTGCCCAAGCCCTGGTCTCTGAATGATAGTGCAGGTCACACAGTGGCCCTATACACACACTATAAGTAACATGTACACCTAAATGTGTTACGTTATATGCTGTTGTTGTTTGCGTCTGGAGCTGTGCTGTTGACACAACAGTGACTCTTTTTCCCTCCCGTCAGCAAAATCTATGTGAACACACCATTATTTTGACTGACGCTTTGCTCCACCTGAATAGCTCTGACATTTATCCTGCAGACACAGAAGCACAAACAACAGGGCCAGCGGGGCTCAAAACTGGCCCGCTCTGCAGATCTGTGGCCAGTGTGATGGATTTACTTTGAACAGAACAAGTTTGGACATGGACAAGGCAAACTGTGCTTTGATCAGCACTTAATGGCAACTTCTCTTTCCAGCCTCTAAGTCAGGTGTGTTCTGAGGCTGAGGGGTAGAAATAGATTGAAAAGTAGCAGGAAATCCCTTGACGGAGCAGAGACATCTAGTGGTAGCTGGATAGATCTACACCAACTTTGGGCCATAAACAATTCAGTGCTTGTATTAATATTTACCAGTGAAATGCTCCCTTTGGAATGCTGAATTTAAAGGAGAAAACCAAAATGTAAGCCTAATTATGTAAAATGTACAAACATCTACCTTGTACTAACACTTACCATGGTCCACCAGATTATAAGTCCACTATAAAGGTTCACAAAGAAGATACATGGGCCAATCCCATTTGTTTATTCACATTTGTTATCTGCCCTCTACACCAGTTATCCTTGGGAGCGGGGTGGCTGGCAAGCAAGAGCCGCTCTCCAAAAAAAACAAAAAAGCTGGTTTCTAGCACCAGGCACCACTAACACGCTGTCTAAACATGTTTTCAGTGCACACAGAAAAAAGGAGCCAGGAAAGTAACTGACAGCATGCTTTTAATGCCAACAGACTGACGATAGATATCTACAGCCCCTTTTTCCCCTGTAGCCTTTTTCAGCATGACAAGCAGTGCGGCAACACTTCAGAGAAGCTGCTTAAACCAGAGAAAACAATTTTGGTATGATTCCTGGTCTTGGTGTGAATTACTTAATGGTAAAGTAATAAAATGATTGTAACTTACAGTGATGTGTACAGTATTTCTGTTATAATTCTGCTACACTACACTGTGCAGGTTCACTACTTTCTGCCCCAGCTCACTTCAATCAGCCTACGAACGGCATAATCAGTTGATTAACTAGATCAGGTGTGTTTAAATTAAGAAATACTCGAAAACATGCAATGAAATGGGTCACCAGTCAGCAGGATTAGGAAACACTGGACTAAACCTTAAAAGAAACCAGGTTACAAGACAAATATGATTACTTTTGTACATCTTAGATTCCTTATACTATCTTCAGTCAGTTCAGGCTTCTACTTTGCAGTAAAACCACAAAGAGTGTGCCTGGGTAGATTAGAAACAGTCTCCTTATAGCTGCTATAGATTTGGCCAAGCTCATTAGCATTCCAGAACCTTTGAAGCCCTGCTCAATATTTTATGCCTGTTTTAAGTACATCGGTGCAGCATAGCAAAATGTATTATGGCACTGTGAATGTGCCTTAACAGGATGAAGTATTGAAATTCTCAGTCATTGCTTTTCACACTGTAATGGAGATTAAGCCAATTTCTAAGTTTTTCAATTAAAAACAATGGCAATGGCCCTTACGCAATATGGATGTGCTTCAGTGCCTCCTCATTAGCATGGCAGACCTCAGTAACTCAGGAGGCTCACTGACTTGTTATTATAGGTTTAACTGTTGAGCACTAAAGGCCATTTAGTTTGTTGGCAGTGGCCTTTGGCATTTAGCAAGTTAATGGCTTATTGCAGAGAAAGAGAGAGAGATTGAGAGAAAGTGTTAAATAGAGGGATCATAGAAAACTGAGTGTACCTTTTTAATTTTGCCAGCAAAATTTCAAGAAGTGGGAATTGAGGAACTATTTGTATGTGTTTAGATTTGTGAACAATAAACTTTTTTGTGTCTTTGCAGAGTGGACAAAACTTTCTCCAAGGCTAGAAGTCATTGGTGAGTCATTTTCGCTCCTGTCTAGTAAAGCATAGATGAACACACACCTATTATCCTAAATCTCGTTTAGCATAGTCCAAGGACAAGACACCTAACACTAAATTTGCAATTTGCAAAAATTGCTTTGGATAAAAGCATCTGCCCAAATGATGTAAATCTCTTAAAGAGAGTAAGAGAACTGCACTTCTGCTAAATGTAATTATGGTTGGATTTAATTTTCAGTGTGCAGCAAGCCAGATGAGCCTGCAGTGCAGTGCATAGCAATGTGAACATTCCTGAGAGAGAGAGAGAGAGAGAGAGAGAGAGAGAGAGAGAAAGAGACATAAACTTTCTTTTGCATCTCTGGTGTATCTACCACCACCAACACCACACACACACACAGCATAGTTCCACTGTGTGATGCATTAGCATAGATCCCAACTATAATCTATCTGATTTCTGTCCGTTCCCAGAATCATTAAAAGTTTTTTGCCTGTCTTTTGGTGACTGTGCTGGATGAGGACTGTGTCTTGTGTGAGTTTTGTACTGACTAAATGACAGTTGACTTCATGATAGTGTAACTTTTATTTTAAATACATTGATAATATGTTATAATAGAGTCTTTTATAGCCCTGACATCATTAAGCAGATGTGGACTCAACATTCAGTTTAGGGTTAATTTCTAACTAGTTCCTTTCAGACTGCATAATTGTGTGTTTTAGTGCTATAGACAAGAAAAACTGTAATACACATGTCTCAAAGTCTAAAAAGCTGTTTTTACCATTGAATTGTCACGTGAGTTGAAGCTTACAGAGACGGCATTCCATGCCCCTAATGTTCAGTGTCACAGTGAAAACAGATCCTGAGCCTGATTGAACTGTTGCAATATCTTCTTCTATCTCTCTAGCACACTTTTTACAACAAATGTGTCTTTAAAAACTTTTCAAAAAATAAAATAAAATAAATTGGAGCCCACTCAATTTTGCAGTCCAAGCAAATATGTATCATTATGATGGCAGAACATCTTACCTGAAACAGCATACAAAAGCTTATAGTGACTCTATAGCTGTATCTGTCTAATGAACGATGATTCTTAATGAGACTTGTGTCTGCTTTTTGTAGTTGATGTTCATGGCAGAATCATGGCAGTATCTCTGCACTGTTCTGCAATGAAAGTGTAAAAAAATGAAGGAAGAGTTCTCAGATCATTTGAAATCATCAGACTTGATGTGAAGGCTACACTATTTTAAAAATTATACATACAAAACACACCCAAAAATCAATACATTTAACTGTGTAATTCTGGAGATGTTGAAAAATTTTATTCCAGAATATTTAAAGCTTTATCCCTACAACTGCTAGAATTCATCTGCAAATATGCTTTAGCTAGTGGAAAAAGTGTGTACTTGATAAAATTACAGTTGTCTCAGCTTATTAAAGCTTTTAAGCTGGCCTTATGGACTCGGCTGTGCGCTTTCTGCTTGTGCAGCCAGACAGAAGAGTGGTCTCTCTTCTGTCACCTCCTAAGAAAGCTGTAAGAAGGGAATGGGCAAGTGGATGGGTTGTGGAAAGACTTTCTGTTTGGGAGTTGAAAGTGTTTGAGCTAGATGTTGAGCTAGTTAGCTGGTAGATCCCTGATGTCATGCCATAGCAGTGATCACTGAGAGCCTAAAGTCATCACTAGTATGTTTTTTAATCAAAACAACATTTTATTAAGAGACATGATATAGCATCCACTGAAATAACAGGGCTGTCCAACTGTGACCGTCCTCTTTTAAGAAGGAACATTTTCCTTACCAGAAACACTCACAGCAGCGCTGTCATAATTAGTATTGTTGAAAGGTACAATGCTCTGGTGATTAGCACTGTTCAGATCAATCTTACTCATCAGTCTGCTGTTCTGTCTAAGCCATAATTTGCCTCCACTGTCCTCTGAATCATAAGCCTTCAGTTTGTCCTGTGCTGCATCAGTCAAAGGCTGATTGATTAGCTCTGTCTTGATTGAGTAGGTCTCACAGGGAGCACTAGGGGCGTCTGTTGACATACCCTCACTTCCATTGCTCTTGTCTTGTCCACTACACTCTGCTTCAAGTGTCACTCCAGCTTCTGAAGTGTGGTGACACTTTTGTCTCGGAGTAAACAGGAGAAGAGGACGAAAAATACCCTGAAGACTGAAGCACCCTTTCATTTGATGTCAGCTGGTGCACATCAGCACAACAACAGTGCAGTTGCACATGAATCACACTTGCTCAAAGTGGATATCAAATGAGCTTTCTTCTTCTTTTATTGCTCTTTATCCACATACGCTTCCTCATTGAATCAAAATAATGTCCAACTTTAATGTTTTGCTGCTTTCTTTGCTGTTCTCTTGCTCTCTTTGCTGCTTTGTTCTTTCCATTGTGCAAAGTAATCTGAGCATTAGTGATGTGTCATGTGCAAAAGCGTCTGCTCTAAGAATCGATGCTTTGTAGTGAATCAGAAGAGCCAACTCCCATCGAGTGAGAGCTGGCTCCCTACTTTTTTTTAACAAGGTTTCTTTTGTTGCCACAGTATTTAACTTCCCACATACATCGCACACAGCATAATTTCTATGCTGAACGTAAATGCAGTTATGATCTGTGAACAAAGTCAAGATTGCGTGTTTTGTGGTCTAATGTTTTGTGCCTCGGGGTTCTCATTGGTTCACACACTTGCGGAGCCGTAGCACGCACATGACTCAGGGCAGATACTAGCTAAGAGGAGAAACCGCATCAGCCCATCCAAGCTGAGGCATTTGATTTTTCTGAATGTCAGCCTGCACTGAGGACATACTGTTTGGTTACTGAGTTTGGTTCTGTTTCTGTTCTGTGGATTTGTTTGCAGTGTTTTGTTCATTTGTTTTTGTGTTAAATTAAAATTAAAAGTTTGATTAAAATATTAAACAAAAGTAAGAATGCCTGCTTTTGTAACAACACATACACAAAATTAGGCAATTATAAGGCTTCTCATAAAAACACTAAGGGCAAAAGGGTTTATCAACACACAACTCATTCATATTTGCCAAGTAAGGCTAAAATATGAGACTACAGATGATAATAAATTAAGGGCCGTTTGGGAACCGAAAGAGCCGGCTCTTCTTTGGGAGCCGTGCCACAAGAGTCGGCTCTCTGAAAAGAGCCGAACGTCCCATCACTACTGAGCACCTGCATCCAAGTGGCCCCTTTAAAGGGCCTTGATATTTGCACCAGCCAGATTGCACTAGATAAACATTCTGATGCTATTCTTTACTGTTACAATGCATCAGTGTAATGGTTACAGGTAAAGCAGTAATGTTTGAGTTCTGATTCAGTTACTGAAGCTCCATCCTCCATAAAAACATATAGATTGTTACTACAATCAGGAAGAGAAAGGCAGAGCACAGGGCAATTTTTTTTTGAGTTTTGGTCTGTGGCAATGTTCCATTGTAATTTTTGTCTGTAAAAATGTCCTATATTATATAAACCTTTTTAAATCTAGATGGATAAGGGCTTGGAGTGTAACTGTTCACCTTATTCAGTTTGGTTCGGTCCTCGATTTCCGAGTCATAGTTTGGTTTATGGTTTGTATAAAATTGGACCATGTTTAAGCTTTTTCATTAAACTTATGTTTAATAAAAAACACAGATGTGCAAAACACAGAGGGAGATATCAAAAAATTTCTGGCACATGCAGAGGGGGACAGCTTTAAGCCCTTAAGCACCCTTCTGGCATATTGACTGTACTGGTAAGGCTAGTTGCCCCATCTACAAAAACTTTGTTTGGTTCCATGTGTTTTGTAAATGAGAAATGTCTGGAGAACTACTTTTTAATGTATCAGTCATGTACTGCCTGTAACTATTGCAGTGACTTACAATACCCAGCTCTTCACCAAATGTTCTCCATTCATCTTTTACACCACATTTGTACTGAAATATAGTATGCTTCCAAATTCATACCATGAGTTGAGTGCATTTAACAGCGTTCAAAATCCCGTGCCATGGGCACATTAAATATGCTCTATCATTTGAAATGAACTATGTAAGTAGCAAGTAGCCTGCGCACTCTATCATTGATCACTGAGCCTGCCATGTCCCGTCAGGCGGCAGCTTGTTAGGAACAGACTGTAATCAGCCACTAGAAAAGGATTTTCTGAGGTCGCACATCCTCCTCCTCACTTTCAGACAGTGTTCACAATCATGCAAATGCATTTACGATCCATGCCGTTACATGGTGTTAAATGCTTGCTACAAAAATGAGTCTGTTTTACATAGCCAGATATAATTGTCTCCTTAGAGGCAGCTAAATGGCTTCATGCAGTATTATGTAGGAGCCTATTTCATGTGAATGGCTAACTGTGTTTATTGTTTTAATATCACACCCATGAAAAGATCAGGGCTCCCACACCTCCTAAATTCAAATTTAACTCCTCCTTAGTTCTTTAACTGTACTGTTCTAACCATTTTGTACTGTTCTAGAAATAGGAAGTATTTCACTGGGCAGTGAAATGGAGCCTCTGCATTTAACCCATCCACTGAGCACACTGCGTTGCTCAGGTGCCTTGATCAAAGTCACTGACAGGAATACTAATCCTACCATGCATGTGTTTGATGTGGGAGGAGCACTCAAAGGAAACCCACACAGACATTGGTAGAACTCGAAAGCTTCACATAGAAACGACATGACCTGACTGGGAATCAAACCCAGGCCTGTGTTCCTGTGAGGCACCACAAAGTGAACTTTTAGGGCCATAAGACTTGAACCAACAACCTCTTGACGGGCTCAGACTGAAATGTAGAAGTCCACAGATTTAACCAGCCATGCCACTTTAGATATATGGGTGACAGACTGCTATGGACAGAGGCATTAGTAAAAGTGTTGCCCTTTATGTTTCATTTCTAAATCTGTCTTCTCTCAAAGCACTAGAGTATGTCTGGAATATGAATGTGCAGTGACTGGTTGGGTTATGAGGACACTGATAATAGGACTGAGTTTGCAGACAGTGAAATTGTAATTAGTCTTAGGTTGTTGAAACTGACTTTCATGGACAGTGTGATACTGTGGGAACTGTCTATGTGTCAGAATAATTACAGCAGTGTGGATGCAAATGCACAAAAGCAAACAACAAACTTGGAAGGCTTAGAATTGCAACCTAATTAGCTGGCTTCTACTCCTTGGGCTTCACAATTAATGTCCCAGAGGGTGGCAGCAACCAAGCAGGTGGAATGATTGGTCCAGGTGATGGATCTGCAAGAGAATTCTCATGCATTCTGGATAAGGCATCTGCTTTGGTGTTTTTGTGCCTGTAGGAAATAGCGAAAGCCCAATTGGCTTGGAAAGAACTGGGTCTTCAGATTTTCCTTATATCACAGATTACATAAATTCCTGTCTATAGTTTTCTCAATATATGTCTTATTCAAGTTCAGAAGATTTGTTTTCAGTTATTTTTCTGTATTTTTGCCAAGAAAAGCTCATTAGTATTGCTGTGAGTGGGTGGAGTCTTTGCTGGCTATGTGTGAAGGCATGCTAATTACAATCTGAGCACACTGTTGCGCTAGAGATATTACACAAATACAAATGAAGCCAGACTCCTCATTATTTGGGGCTATTGCTCCCAGACATCTTGCAGACATCCATGATGGTCCTGGGAGAGGAACTAATCTGTGCTCGCCATTAGTGCTGGGTGGTATATTGTCTATTTTGATATTGGTTTCACACAACAATATTGATTTTTGGTTTGACAGGACTCCTACTGGTATTCCTAATTCAGACACTAAGTACACACAGTAACTACCATCAACACTTCAGTTTAGTCAAACAAGTTAGTGTTTGAGAGCTTTTTGGAGATACAAAGCAGCTACTCATAAGTTCCCACTGTACTGTCACAGCCTGACCACGTGATTCAGCAAATAAGAGATGCAGATAAGCAAATATAGTACATGTAGCCACAACATGGCAAAGAAAGGAGAGAACCCAGAACTTCTCACCCAGCTTGGAAGAGGAAAAAGTGCAGTGTTTCATGTATTTGTATGTTAGCAGTCACAGTTTCTGTCTACATGTGGGCTGGAACTGTGTAGTGTTAAACTATTACCTTGTTGCTTGAGTATAGACTTCCACATTAAGCACAGTAAGATCATGATATTTGTGACTGATGCACATGCGTGATTGTTATACATAGACATCCCTTTCCCCAGCTACATCCACCAGCTCCTCCTGAACAATCTCAAGGTGTTCCCAGGCCAACTGAGATATATAACCCTCCCAGCGAGTCCTGGGTCTGCCTGTAGTCTCCTCCCAGTTGGTCGTGCCCAAAACACCTCCACAGGGAGGCACCCAGGAGGCATCCTTACTAGATGTCTGATCCACTTTAACTATCTGCTTTCAGTGTATACTGGCAAACGGTCCATGCAAAATAAGGCATATGCCTGTATGTTTTTAATACATTTTCAGCGTAAAGTACCAGTACTATGGTCAAATATTTTTTTCTTTTGCATTAATCTAATGTCATGTAATGTAATGTCATGTAAATGTCATCTCATGATATATTTGAAAAAAAAAAAAGATACCAATATGTTGTGCAGCACTGTTTGTTGTCCAGGGAGCAATGCAGTTATTCTTTTTCAGAATTCTTGTTGCAGATGGCTGTGGCTCACTGACACAAGTTGTCGCTGGCAAAGGATGCTTTTAAACAGTTGAGCCGCTTAGAATCCCTACATGGGTGTTTATTTACTGTTGTGTTGTGTTGTAAAGACACAAGACTGTTGGAGACCAGGAGTGTTTGTGGATGCTGTTATACAGAAGACGCTGGGGTGCTGTGTGCCTCAGGCTGTGTCTCTGTAGCTCCATATGCTGTCTTGTATAACTTTCATATGACCCTGCAAAACTAAGTACGTTCTTGCTTCTTCTGACAGAAGTCTCAGTGCACAGGGAATACTTCACTTACCCTGAATATGACTGATGCTGCTAGACTTTTTTCTGCTCTTTGAAATGGGGATTTAAAATGTTTTGCACTTCATCTGAATGGTCAGAAACATTAAAGTAGCTGTGAGGGGAGAATTTTCTGCTTTATAGTGTGAACAGTAACAGAAATACCTCTCACCATTGTGATCTATAATAGTAGTGGGTACGTTGGGGAATGGGCTCCTCCTCTAAGGCAGGACAAGCTGAATTCAGAATTGACCTGGATCTCTTGCAACATTAAAGAGTGTGCTAGAAATGCAGGTTTAGCCAGGACTCTCAGCCAAATGTGTTGCTGTTACTGGATCCACATGGCCTATTTATTTGATTACAGTACGGTCAGTATTCTTCATTTACATGCCGATTATGGAAAAACCCAAGAGGACACCTACAGTACGGTTAGAGTTTGTTATGTAATCAGTGTTATTCTCCCACTGAGATCACTTTACCTGGCACCTGGTGTGTGTGTGTGTGTGTGCAGCAGCTGGCAGATAGGAAATATTTTCTCATCAGACCACTGGGAGGACCTCACAGGAAGTGGAGCATAGTTTAAAATCTCATTAGCTCTGGAGGCAGGTGTATGAGGCTAGTTTGGGTTGTAAGATTACATATTTGTGTATTTATTTATTTATTTATTTTACTTTTTTCTGGCCTGATACAATCTTTTAAAGGAACATTTAGTCAAAATGCTTAGACTGAACAGAATTTTTAATCCCTGTTTTGGTCCTATATTCTTGACTGAACAAGCTATTATGGATGTTTATTTACTGTCTGAATTAAGATCAGTACTGGAAAAAATCAGTACCTTATGTTCTAAATATTCTTTTTTTCCATAGAATGTTTTCCCAGACTGTATTTTATTTATTAATGTACTTCAAAGAGAACATGCTGTAGTGAGAAAAAACCAACAATATATACATTTAACTGACACCCTGTTCTCAAACACCCTGTTCTCAAAGTGTCCGGCCTTTGGCAAGGGAAGCCATTCGACTCGATGTGATGAAAACACAGCGGTAACTTAAGAGTGCACAGCTACTGCTGATTTTGAACAAGTATAAATAAAACATGAAATGAAAATATATACACAGTCCTATGCACAAATTATTTTAAAGTTAAGCTCTTTTTTTTACAGAAGCAGTTAAAAAAATCTCCCCACTTCCCACATCTCTGCCATGGAGTGTTTAAAGATTATATAATATTACTGAAGTGAGGTCTTGCCAAAGTTATTTGGGAAGACTTCAGTGCATAAAAATATGGTCACGACACATTCCTAAAAAAACAAACAAAACCTCAATTTTAAACACAGAAAATGAGTAAATAGACCCCAATCTTATGGGAAATTAAGCATTTAGATTGGTTTTCCCCTTTTTCTTCAAGTTGAGTTACCGCCTCATTAACTTGTTCAATTGCTGCTGAAAGACAGGGCGGGTGGAGACCCATTCTGAGGGAATAACTGGTGTTAATGGGTGTGTGTGTGTGTGTGAGTGTGTGTGTGTGTGTGTTTGACAGAGGCAGAGAGGCATTAATCAGTGCTCCTTGCATGTAACAGTTATTCCTGAAAAAAGCAAACAGACAAAAATGTGTTCTTTATTAGGAGAACATTTTTATTATCTGTGTAATAATTATTAACATTGTGACATGATTCAGTGCTCGGTATGCCTCCCATCACCAACGGAGATGTACACAATTTGCTTGCCAATAAGGTTAATAAAACCACTACTGCCCTCTAACTAGCATGTCTTCAAGTTTCAGGCTAATTAGAGTCAATGTTAAAAGTATTGCTGTGTTGAACTGGCTGTAGGAAATGAAGCCTGGATTAGTTGTGTTGACTAAATCATAGGACCATAAATTTCTACATTTCTGCTGTTCTTTATATAGAATGAAAACGAAACAACACAAAGCAGTATGTCTGATTTAGATCCATTTCTATTCTCTAGACTCATGAATGAAGGGGAAGACATTGTCTTACTCTGTCCTTGTCAGTTATTTCTGCCTTCAGGGTAGGGCTGTGTTTGTCCACCTGAGACCAGCTTTAGACCTGTCTGCCTCAGCTAATATTATGACTGTTAAGAGAAAAAACTCCAAACAGGTTTGACCTCTCTGTCACATTCTACTGAGAGAAACTGCCAACAAAGAAAGAACTCAGTCAAGCAGCAACTCAAGTCTGGAGTTATTCTCACTGAGGGGTAGACAGAGAAACCCAGAGGAACAGTGTAATCCTCAGTGGATTTGTAGAGGTGTACGCTGGTTTTGTCTCTTTGCCCTGTGTGGAGCAGGCGTTTAGAAAGATGCAGGGGACCAAGAAAAATGGGAGCATTAGGAGGCTGAGTCTGCAAGGAATGTTTCTGCTTAAAGTTCATCACCTGTGGTAAGACCTGAGGAGGTTTCAGAGGAAAAAAGAAAATTGGTTTAACCCACTGAACTTTAAAGCTTCCCATCCTCAGTCTCCTAACTACATGCTTTGCATATTAGTTTTGTAGTAGGTAGTTTTTGTAGTAGGTAGTTTTAGGGCTGCACAATGTAGTGTTTCTTAGATCTTATTGTGATATCAGCTTTTGCAGTAGGATGTAATATGATGTTGAGTCCCTTACGAATTATGTTTTGGAGTGTGTTATTAGCATCCTGATCAGTCACAGACGTTCTTTGGGTATTTGTGTGAAGTATTCACGTTAGTACAATATATATCATTAATAACCACATAACCACAAAATTTTAATATATTGGAAGGTATATTCACAATGCCTCAAAACCCACCTTACAATCTGGTTACTAATGTTACCTGATGCCTGAGACATTGTTTTGCTGTGGTTTTGAGTGATGCTTTTGGCCTATTCATTAATCACTTTATATTGATTTTTCAATATCATTTATTATTACTTATAATTGCTTTATTGAATAAATGATTTATCATTTATAAAGTGATGTAGATAAAACCTATAGAGAGAAAACAATAAGATAAGATAAGAAAGAACTTTATTTATCCCGAGGGAAATTCTTTTGTCATAAACATGCCCATTGTAGCAATGCGGTCTTGCTAGTGTGATTACTCAATTGTAATCAGTTTCTCAAAAAGAATTTAACCCTTCAGCAGGGGAGTATTTTTACCCGTTGCTGTGTGAATTTTTTGCTCTTGCGCTGGCGTTCAGTCCATTACTTTGTGTTGTGAATTGTTCTGTATTCACTCTGGTTGTGCCTGTGTGACCACAGAGTAGCTAAACATCTCAGCAGTGAGACGGTGTTCACCTCAATGCTGGTGTCACTCATTTGACTTTGACTTGTTCAACAGGATGATTGTTTGTTGTACAACAGCACAAGCTGTGGTTGCTATGGTTTCAGTGAAATAGTAGTTATGAATGAATATGGGAGAACAATAAATACTCGACAAAGATGGCATGTAACGAAAACAACAGCTTGGCAGTGTAATTTGCCAGTATTACTTTGACGCATGTAAATTATACTCAGTAGTTGTGCAAAATGTAAAGAATTGTTTTACACCGTTGCTTGTCAGACAGCAAGTCTGTGTTTTTTCGTTGAATGTGTTGTGCTCTTGAGTGTAATGCACAGCACTCGCTCTGTTCGTCAGTTGGTCCGTAAGTTGTTTGGGCGCAGCCTGAGTTTAGTGTGATTTAGTTATTGATCGACTGTTGAATGTAAGAGAATAAATATTAAGCTCGAAGAGTAAAGATGATGGCAAATCAACTGCAATCTGGAATCGCCACTAACTTGCGTCGTTACGTCAGCAGTTTGAACGTGTTAGAATGATCGGTGCTGAATGTTCCAAAACACACCGGTGTAACATTATCCTTTAAAAGAAACTAGTCAGTGACACACCTGTGTCACACTAAAGGGTTAAAATGTATGTTCTCATTTTAGAGGCAGAAATGTGTTTCTGATTTCTATTCCTTGAGTGATTTCGAATTAAAGAGTTTGCACTCATCTTAACTCACACATAAAACAAATCTTTGTCATTTTCATGGAAAACACTTTTGATAAATGCTTTGTTAACAGTGGCTAATTAGCCTGTCTGAAAAAGTGTGAGGACTGTTCTAGAATTCTGTTGGAGTCTAAATGGTTAAACAAATTGATTACAAATTGATTACTTGATTACTTGATTGCTAGTATAATTGATAGTGACAGATATAAATGTGACATAAACAGAAGGAACTCATTAAAATATCTTTTGTTACTCTGTCCGTTTCTAAGTCTTTGTTTTTGTGACATCTCAAAAAGCAACACATTTACATATTTATAGCATATTTAGTCCCCATCAGTTCAGCTCCACTCACAAATGCTGAAGTTATAAGGAGTGTTTCATCCTAAACTACTTTTGGAATTAAACAATGTGAGGCAGGACAGGGGTCATTTACAAAAATCAGGCTTTTCAGTAGACTTGTTGATTTTCCCTCACTAATTCCATCAATAATTATAGCTGTTTTGATACATAAATCCACAGAAAATAAAAAACGTGCCTCAGAACAAAAATAAAATGCAATGTCAAATGCATGAAAAATGAAGGATGTGAGCTGTGGGGGATTTCACATTGTAGAGTGATCGAGCAAAAGTGTGATATTTGTCTGATTTTGTAATTGTGAGTAGAGTAAAGGTAATTGTTTACTGTTTGCATGATGCCCCACAGCTCTTGTCCTGTAATAGTCTGTAGAGTGTAAAACAGGTTTGGCCGAGACAGTCTGGATTCGTGGGAACAGTGTAGACTCTACAGATTGAAGTAGATTAGAGGATGGAGTGGTAGTCTAATTGTAGTCCTTTTAAAGTACTTAGGCTTGAATTACACTTGTGCACAGACACACACACACACACACATACACACACACACACACACACAGGGGCACCCTGGGAAGAGACATATGCTAAAGAGTGTTCACTTAGGCAGGGTTAATTGTGTCTATAGCAACAAAAGGAAGATGAAAAAATCCTCTAAGAAAGAAAGAATGAGTCACATAGTCCTTAATAGATAAAATATATTGATAATGAGACAGTTGACAAAAGAGGAGAGAGAGAGAGAAAGAGAGAGAGAGAGAGAGACTGTTCTATCACCTGTCTATTTGGCTGCTTGGTGCAGAACAGATTTCTAAGCACTGATTTGTGCTCTTTACTCATCTGCAGAGTGAGTAATTTTTCTCTCTCTCTCTCTCCTTCCTCTGGCTCTATCTCTACTCTCTCCCTTTATTTCACTGTTTCTGACTTCTCTCTCCCTTTCTGCTCCACCCCCCGTCTCTGTGCATCTCAATTCCCTTCTGTCTCTCTCTCTCTCTCTCTCTCTCTCTCTCTCTCTCTCTCTCTCTCTCTCTCTCTCTCTCTATTCGTACACACCGTAGCGTGTAGTGCTAGGGGAGA
>JBBPCZ010125564.1:0-17902 GCA_037974445.1 Brycinus macrolepidotus | reverse complement strand
CCCCCCTCCCCTCCCCCCCCCCCCCCCCCCCCCCTCCCCCCCCCCCCCCCCCCCCCCCCCCCTCACCACACTTATGGACATGTGCAATGGTTTATAATGCGAAAAAATGTTCTTTTCTTAAAAGCCACAAAAGCAGTCAACGCATAAAGGTGTCAGAGTCTTCTGTCTGTAAACAACTAACATTCATTTAACAGCACAAAGGGCTTGATTTAGCATTGAGCCTTATTCAGTGTGTGTCTCATGATTGGACCTTGGGAGAGCAGCGCTAGGACGAGCGGCAATTACATGAAAAAAAGTCGCGAATATGAATGAACAGGTCAGATGGCGGGTCTCTGCGGGTTTTGGAGGCTTTGTTAATACAGTTTTTGTTGTGTTGTGGCTGTAACTGAGGTTTTGCCTCAGAGTTTTGTATGATATGGAACAGGCAGGTGCCTGTGTGTGTGCGTGCGTGTGTGTGTGTGTGTGTTTGTGTGTGTGTGTGTGTGTGTGTGTGTCCTGCAGGTTGCGGATTGGCTCGGCCTAAGAATCAAAGAGCCTTTGAAGGAGCCCACAGCATCCATGAAAGGTTGGTGGGGGGTGGGGGATAAAAATAGAGGGAGAGTGTGGATACTTGTGTGTGTGTGTGTGTGTGTGTGTGGACATAGCGGTGGAGAACAGCTCTGTGTTTCATGAGCCACATCACGAACACCAGCCAGGGGGCAGACGCTGTGTGACATAATCCTAAAGGCAGGGACAGGAAGACAATGGCACGGCGCTGCTTTGCAGTGCTGCTGCAGCTCCACTCTCTCTAAATACAGTCAGAGGAGAAGAACGCTCAGGCCAGACAGCAGGCAATTTATTACACACAGAAACACAGAGTCAGGCGGCACTCTGGCAACTTAATTGCCAAGAGAAAGGTCCAAAGCTTTCTCTCTCTCTTTCTCTCTCTCTCTCTCTCTCTCTGTCTGTCTCTCATCCCCTCTTTTTCTGTCTCTCTCTCTTTCTCTCTCTCTTTCTCTCTCTCTCATCCCCTCCTTTTCTGTCTCTCTCTCTTTCTCTCTCTCTCTCTCTCTCTCTCTTTCTGTCTGTCTCTCTCTCTGTCTCTCTCTCTCTGTCTCTCTTTCTGTCTCTTTCTCTCTCTCTCTCTCCCTCTCTCATCCCCTCTTTTTCTGTCTTACTCTCTCTCTCTCTCTCTTTCTGTCTGTCTCTCTCTCTTTCTCTCACAGCCTGTCTTTCTCTTACTCAATCTTTCTTTCTTTCTTTCTTTTCTTCCCCTTTCTTTCTTTTCTTCCCCTTTCTCTCTTGTCCTTCTCGCTCTCTCTCACCCCGTCTCTCTCTTACTCTTTCATTCATTCTTTTCTTTCTCTCTCCCCTTCACTCTCTCTCTCTACCTCCTCTACCTCACCCCATCTATCTCATTTGTCCCACATCTTTCTGTCTCTTATTCCTCTCTTTCTCTCTCTCGTTCTTTTTCTTCTTGTCTCATTCTCACCCAATCTCTCTCTCTTTTCCTATCTTTCATTCTCCCTTTATTTTGCTTATTATCATCCTAGTTATTTATCTCAACCTATCTCTCTCTCTCTCTCTCTCTCTCTCTCTCTCTCTCTCTGCCCCCACTGATTACTGATTATAGACTAGTGAGTGTGGGGGCTTTCACACTGCAAAGCATCCACCTGACAGAACAAAACAGAGAGAGAGAGAGAGAGAGAGAGAAACAAACTATACAAGAGTCTATAAGTATGGAAAGAGCCATAAAGAGAGAAACAGCCATAGAGAGACACATACAGAGAGGCAAAGAGAGGACAGTGAGTCTCATGTCCTTCATTACTAAATGCTAATGAAACACAGCTCCATTTATCCAGAGACCTGAATGGCCTCAATGAGACAAAACCCTGTATTTAACCTGGTTCCACCTGCACATCCACTGAAAGCAGATTATGCATTATGCGAACAGGTCCCCACTCATCTTTCTGCTCATTATCCGTGTTAGTAATCTCAGTTCTGGTCCCGCCCTCTCCAGACTCTCGCCCCCCGCTTCCCTAGCTGAGTTGAGTTACTTTACATCTCTGTAAGCACCATCCTCTAGGCCTTCAGAGAAGACTTAATAATATATACATTAAAGCATTGAGGCCAGAAGTTTGCCTCCAACTTAGAAAAAAAAAAAAAGATATGCTGCTTTTTCAAAATATTATTACAAGGAAACATTACAAATCCTTAAAACAAATGTAACTGACTGGTTTTCAATATTTTATAGTTTGTAGGAACACATTATTTAGCCAAAAAGGCTCAAACTATTGGTTTTGAAGAGACAGATCAGGTCTGTCTTTAGTGACTGACATTCACTTTGTGTTGATCATGAAAAAAGAAAAGTATCACTTAGTTCTTCAGCATCACACAGTTCCTCCTGGTTTACGGATCACTGGACAAAATTTCATTCTTCAACAGGATAATGATCCCAAGCATCTTCAAAATTGTGCAAAAATTATAACAAGTCAAAAAGCAGAAAGTTTAGAGAGTGATGTCTGGTCCTCCCCAGTCTCCAGATCTTTCTCCCATTGAGCTGCAGGACCAGCTGGAGACCCACAAGTTCAGAATGAGCTCCAGCAAATCAGACAGAACTGTTTACTGCTTGTAAAGGTGCTGGGAGGGTTTGGACACACGTTATTTGCGAAAGTTGCTGGAATGGATGTGGTGAATCTGTGCTGCTGTGATAAAGGGGGGGGGGGGGGGAGGGGTATTTTGATGAAACTTGTACAGAAACCTTCACAACTGCACTTACAGTGTATACTGTTACACTTGAAAACCAGTCCGCTACATTTGTTTTAAGTATTTCCAATGTTTTCTTGTACTGAAATTTTGAAAGAGCAGCACATTGTTTACTTTTTTAATCGGAGAGTGGGGCCAGACTTCTGGCCTATAGTGTAAATATATACAGATGTATTCCCTCAGCTGAGACATGTTTGGAGGGCTCAGATTCTTCAGTTTACCGCCAAAGCTACAAGGCTATAATTGCTAATGTTGCTGAATTATAATAATAAATAGCCCGTGTGGTTCATAATTTCCTGTTGGTTGTGATGGACATTGAACCTTCCTTCCTTCTTTCAGTCAGAACCGAGGAAATTTGTTCTCTTGTTTCTTTGAGAAAGGAGAACCGTTTGTGGAGAAACTGCAAGAATAATGGCTGGATTTAGGTACCCTTCATACACATGCTGCTATCTGGCTGAGCCAGGCTGAATAATGTAATCAGGGCGTGAATAAATAATGATCTGTGGTGCATCATGTTCTTGCAGAACATTCGGGAAGTTCATGCACGGTCAGTCCAACTCACTGGAGGATGGACTGGAGGAGAATGCTTCAAAGTCGAGATGTAAGAGTGAATGTGAGAGAAAAAGGAGAAGGGTGATAAGAGGTCCTTGACAAGAGGACAAGATGTTCTTCTTTAGAATGACCTAAAAATAAGCTTTGGCTTCATTTGTGTGTGTGTCGCGACTGCATAGCTGTTCATTTCAGTTGTTTGCTCTCTGTTTCCACACGTAACGGACCCGACCTGATTTGGTTGGGGTTGGGGTCAAACAGTTTTGGATGCCATTCCAAACAAGACATTCTGCTTAGTTCCAAAGAGCAAGACACTCAAAAGGAGAAAGATTTTTCAAAATCTTTGCATAAATAAATGGTTAAAATATAAGCAGTGTCATTCATAGTGGCTTCGTTCTAGTTGCTCACAGTGGTGGTGAATGGAACCGGATGTCTGACAGTCATTTTTACAGCTCACAGTAAGTCATACTGAGTCCTAAACCACAGTTTGCACCACCCTACGGAAGAGCTGGATGCAGTTTCAGAATATTTACATTAAAAGATTTGGGTGCCTTTAGTTCCAAACTAAACATTTGGCCTCCAAACATATCTCGAAACTCTAAAAATGGAGGGTAAACATCATTTCATATTTAAAAAGGTTTTTATTTTAAGTGGTGTTTACTCCACTATATCCCTAATTGTGCGGAAATATATTTTAGTTCATATTTCACACTTTGATATAAACACACAGAGACAGGTGGAGCTTCACTGGGAATCGGTAGTAAATAAAATGGCTATATTTGTGTTGGAGACGCCTGGTTCCATTCACCACCACTGTAAAAAAAAATCTACAATGCACTTATGATTCACATCACATGACTCTGAACGACTTTGTTTACAACCGGACAAATGAATTATTCATTAAAAAAAACGTAGAATTCCCTTTTAAAAACATGCTCATATTCTCCTTTTCAAATAGTTATTTAAGGCACTCACTGAGCCTCTGCTGCTGAAACACACTGGAAACAACACCTTATGCTCACCGTGGAACTGTGAATCTATTTCAAGTGGAACTGTGAAAGAAAATCTGAAAAGAGAACATCCTCATCTCTGCTGAAGTCTCTCTGCTTTGATGTCACTGCATGCAAATGTAAAATATTTACGAAGTATTAAAAAATTGCTTGTTATTTCTTTATTGGATAGAATATTTTCAACCTAAAGTCGTTTGTAAGTTTGGTTTAAATCCCTCTGATTCATTCAGTATCACCGCGCAAATGCTCACATTTCAGAAACGCATCAAATACATCGGAAACAGCATAAAATCTCCATGCGAAGATGTTTTTTGTGGTTGGACTAAATTATTTGGGCAGTTATAACAATCCGGATGACAATTTGGAAGAAACATACTTTAGTGAGACATCGACCCCGGAGATCTGTCTGGAAGAAGCTCAGAGCGGAACTCGATATGTTATTAAACAGAAAAAAAACAGGTAGATTAAGTTCAGCCTCCCATAGAGAGTCCATAAAATGTTCATTTGGAGTTCAACTCGAGTTTAAAAGTCCTTATTTAATCGTGGCCCGAGGGGCGTAATGAAGACGAGGCACCAGCAAATTTCATTAAAACACAAAAGCGGAGATTGACCCCCCCACCATCTGTGTAGCTTTATGTACCAATATCATCATTACGCAACCATTTTCCAACCTCCCTTCAGCTCTCACAATCAAGCAGACTTTACCTTTAATATTCATAGATGTAAATTAGCAATGTTCCGATTGGATGCCATGCATTTTGCCTTGTCGAAAACCAACCTTGGCCAAAATGTGTAGCTTCAGAGTGAACCAACAGAACTACAGGTTGTAGGCCCGAACAGGCAGGTATATGTAAGTGCGTTGTGACTTTTGTGACATCACAAAAACCGTCAATGTAAAATGGACCGTTTTCACAGCTTTGTTTCTGCATGTAGACATCCTGGACGGAGGTGTAAATGGTACATTTTGAGACTGTTTGATTCACAACCTTATCAAAAAAGCGAGGAATATTTGTTTGTTTTCCAATATGTGAGCTCTTTAATATTTATTTGTTGTTTCTTCTCCCAGCATTGTTTTGTAATGCAGCACTATTGTTGGGTTTAAAACCAAAGCTGTGTCTCCTTTTGCTTTTAGTCTCACAAGAGATTACGCACACACACACATACACACACACACACACACGCACACACTAGCCAGAGAGTCTCGGTGAGCTGGAGTTGTTTGATGTGAGTGAAGGCTGGAGTAATGGAGATAAATAAGAGCGCTGCTCGTTCTCTTCTTCCTCGTCTTCATCCCACGCCAGAGGAGCTGGTAGGCTGCCAGGGGGCGATGGAGATGGGGGTGTTCAGTTTTGGGCTCATGGGGCTTCCGTAGCAGTAGAACAGGTCGGGAAACTGCTGATTGTATGCTTGGTGAAGGGCTGATTTTGGTGAGTTACACAGGAATGACCAGTGAGTGGTAACGTCAGCTTCGGAGTATCAGACCAGGAACTTGTCTTTCAGAAGAATATGACCACCTAGAGAGTGCATCCCTTATACAAGACCTTGTATCTCCACTCACTGTCCATTCTATCAGCTCCACTGACCACATACACTACCAGTCAAAAGTTTTTACACGCACTGTAATGTTACTCACTTAATATTTACTAAAAACACACTCAATATTCTTTGTTAACAAGTAAATACAATATGTTCGCCATTTGGGTTCCTTTTTAGAAAGAACATTCATCACTACTAACCTATAAAAAGCCACCTAATACAATTATAATATATAACACAACTGTTAGAAATTTAACAAGCTATTAAGTGACAGCCAATGGGATGAAACAGGTAACGAGTGCATTTAAAGTTAAAGGACAGTCTAGAGTTTGACTCTGTATCACCACACAACCAGTTAATAGGAGTCAGACATGCACTGTTACAGATTCGTTCATCTTATAAAGGAAACTGGTTTTATTTGCCATGTTATTTACAGTTGTTCACACAACAGCTTTCCAATGCTTAGAATAAGAATAAAATCTGCAGTTTATAAAATAAACGGATAAGTGGTAAAAACCTGTGGTGCGTAAAAACTTTTGACCGGTAGCATCGGCTATATTTTTATGTAAATAAATAAATAAACAAACACAAAGCTAAATTCTGTGGCCAGTGGTCATTTACACAAAGCTCATTTTGGCTGGAAAAGTATAATTGCTATGACAGAAAAATGACCAGGGTCTATACTTACCTTGCCATTGACCTCAGTTTATGCGCCACAACTTTGCAACGTCCTTCATGTCGTTTTGGGATATGAGGAGGAGATAGAGGTTTTATATCAGGGGGACAATACAAAGAACAACGCAACCGATTCACACTTAGCTGAAATGACCTGAATGAGTCATGGTGCCTATTCTCCTTTATAGCCTTAAAGTGTGGTGGAACATTTCCAGACAACATTTGCCTCAGTCGGAGAAACATCTAGTTGAAATGATGCTATAAATACACTACGGTTCTTAAACGGTGTTCTGCAGGTGCACGTAAAGCAACAACAACACACCTGCGGAGCTAAAATGGGTCAATTCCCTTTGCTCGTTATAGCCGTCATCAAGGAGACTCACTGATGGCATACCACGTTTGGGGCAGTGAATGAGTTTGATGAACAACACATTGAATTGTAGACACATTTATTGCTGGCAGAGCTGGTAGAGACCAATGACCAAGTTGTGATTGCTTGACCACTGGGTACTAGCAGATGATGACTGGAGCATCAGAAATGGACCATGGATAATGGAAGAAGGTGGCCTGGTCACGTTTTCTTCTACATCATGTAAAAAAGGTGAGACGGCGGAAGCAGTGTGATGCACTGGTCAATGTTGTGCTGGGAAACCTTGGGTCCTGCATTTATAAGGACGTTACTTTGACAACATGCCACCTAAGTAAACATCACAGCAGATAAAGTACACCCCTTTCATGACAACAGATTATGCCATACTCTAAACACAGTTCAGGGACAGTTTGAGAAACCTGATAAAGAGTTCAAGGTGTTCTTTTGGCCGCCAAACAAATCAGTTTGATGAACAATATGTCAAAATAGATATACACTTCTCTCTGCCATGTTCCTTAAACCACTCTTATGACATGGACCACCTACCAAAATATCGCTGCAGACCAAGTACATCCCTTTCATGACAACAGATTATGTCACACTCTAAACACGGCTCAGGAATGGTTTGAGAAACATTATAAAGAGTTCAAGGTGCTGACTTGGCCCCCAAACAAATTAGTTTGATGAACAACATGCCAAAACAGATATACACTTCTCTCTGCTGGTGGAGCCGGTAGAGGTCATGGAACTGTTTGGTCCTTCTAGAAAAGGTGATGAATATTAGGCTCATGCACTTAACCCTACCACCACAATTCACTGCCAGGGCTCCAAGTCTGGCCACAAGGACCGATACAAAACATCACGTCACACAGACGAAGGTCTTCTAAAAGCCCAGTCCATTTTAGAAACAGGGATCTGAGAAGCAGGCGAGAAGTCCCAAAAGAGAAGGAACTCTGCCAGCACTGGGCTAGAAATAAATCTCAGACAAAACCCTTTTTTAACGTACAATTGTCCTCAAACTTTTTTCCAGCATAACTTTTAAAACTGTTATTGTTAGAGCAGTGCGTAGGACTGCTCTCGTTTCTCCTGCAACTGTTTATTCCAAACCAGTAAAAAAACAAGAAGTTTCTTGAAAGGAACATGATAAAGTGTTCGAGGTGTCGACTCGGCCTCCAGATTTCCCAGATCTCAGTCTGATCGGGCATCTGTGGCAAGGGTGTAGGTTTGATTTTGACATTGATGGGGGAACAGAAGCGGTAAAGGTACTCCAGCCATAGTACAATCGCTTCATCTTTCACACATTAACATCAAAGTACATGTACATAGTACATATGGGGGGAACCTATAGGCTGGAACTGTTGTTCACATAACCAATAACGAAATACTGTAATCAAAGAACACAAGAAATTCTTTATTTTAATTTGTCGCCTGACTGGAACCTTGAAGTTCACATTTTAAGCCAGGTGCTGTTATCTTTTCAAACCAATGATCTAAAAATTTGTTATATAAAATACTGTTAACTGTATCCACTGTTAACTGTACAAGGACAGGGTATTGCGGTACTTTTTGAGTATCAGCACTAGTCTGTTACTGAATCAACACCAAATGCTATGTGTACCACATTTTTGATCACAGAATTGTTAGTATAAACTCGTCCTTTTTCTCTCCTACATCCACACAAATACTGGACCAAGCTTTGGAGCTTCTTATAGCAGATACAGCTTCAGCCAATCAGACGTTAGCAAGAAATGGCACAGCCAATCAAAAAACAATACAGGGATAGGAAGGCGGGACTCGCAGTAGAGAAACAGAAAACAGCATTTCTATTTGAATTTTTTTGTTTAAAATTATTGTTAGGGACAATTCAGCAGTCACTGGATATTGATAGGGACGTGTCACTACAGTCCCTACACAATTCTACACTCTTGTTCTGTGGGATGTGCTGGATGAAACAGCCTAATCCATGGAGGCCCCACCTCACAACTTACAGGACTTATAGGATCTGCTGCTGGTACAGAACCACAAACCTTCATAGGTCTTCTGCATGCCTCAGTGGGTCAGTAACTTACACCTTCTGACCCTTTACTGACTTTGTAGATTGTAAAGTGTCTCTTCTCCAGGCTGTCTCTTTACAGGGGCGGTTCCTTGTGAGCGGTGTGATTATGAAGACTTAACATATTGCGTGGAGCCTCAGAGACATGTGGAATCCTAGCAACTGTTGCACAAGAGGCAAAACCAGGCAACATGGTGGGGACGCGAAAGGATTAGCCAGGGGAAGAGAGTGGGGGGTTTTAGAAGAGTGGGCTTCCGGGGATGAATTAATTATACTGCAGTGTGTGCATGTGTGTGTGTGTGTGTGTGTGAGTCTGTGTGTGTGTGTGTGTGTGTTTCTAGTGACATGTGGTTGAATCACAAATTTCCCCCCCTGTAATGACCCATATACATATAAATTGTATGCAATAATAATATGTCTCATATATATATATCATATATATGCCCATAAACAATATATACATTTGTAACTATATACATATACATAGTGTGTGTGTGTGTGTGTGTGTGAGAGAGAGAGAGAGAGAGAGAGAGAGAGAGAGAGACCGCCCCATATGTAATGTTTAATGGTGTTTTTTGTTGACACATTTAGTGCACACTTCACAGATACACAGACACTCACCACACACACACACACACACACACACACACCTTGTAAAATCTCAGGTTACAGCTGAGCTGGAAATAGAAATCTAAATGAGTAGCAGTGATAGGATCCCATGGCTGTGCACCGACTGACAGTTCTGGTTTTAGGAGGAAGCTCTCAGGCCCGTCTGCGCTGCACTGATAGCCCCACTGTATCTCCAAACTCCAAACCACACATTTCTGAAGAACACAACGTCAGTGCTGATCTGGCTGCACTTCCCTCCTGCCCAAAGTCAGCTCTGTTACTGTTCAGGACGCCCAGGTGTGTCAGCCTGGATTCGTTATGCATATTATAGATGATATTTTGGTATTCAGCACCTGTGCAACACGTCAGGATGGTATGAGGACAGTTGCCTGCTAGTTAAGTGAGGAAATTTCATGCTTAAAGGAATTTTCCTTAATTTCATGGAAAGAGTTCAATTTAAAAATGTTTCAAAATGCATAATTCCCTCTTCAGTTTGTACAGTCCATTATATAGACACCAATCTACAAAACAACTCATTGATTTTGTTACATCACAAAAACTCACATATATCCAGCTATTCAGTCTATGCAGTTTAGTTCCCATTCATGTCAAAGTTATCAGGAATGTTTCACCCTGGACTGCACACATTGGAACCAATCAAAACAGAGCATATTTAAATATATGCTACCAGGCAAAAGTGCACACCACAGGTTTTTACCACTTATCCATTTATTTCAGAAACTGCAGATTTTTATTCTTGTTAAAAACTTGGAAAGTTGTTGAGTGAACAACTATAAATGAAAATATGTCAAATAAACCCAGTTTCCTTTAGAAGATGAAAGAATCTGTAACAGTGCAGGTCTGACTGCTATTAACTGGTTGTGTGGTGATGCAGAGTCAAATTCTAGACTGTCCTTTAACTTTAAATGCACTCGTTACTGTTTCAGCACTTAATAGCTCCTTAAATATCTAACACTTGTCTGGTGGTCCACATTATAACTATAATTATATTAAGTGGCTTTTTATAGGTGTCAGATCCCGTCAGAACACTAACCCCAGACTCCGCCCCTCTTCCTCTCCATGACTCCTAATGGCTAATTTTAATCACATGACCCTAAATAATGGATACAAATACCTCAGAGTTCCGAATTAGTATTTGCCATGGCCATGGAATTCAGAAGTGTTGCCATGGACTATCTCTGCATACCGAGCATTTATTTTTGTCTTGTTATTTGATTGATCTGATTTGTATTTCCCTGATTGTATTTCTCGACTTTGATTCTTGCCTCGCCCCTTTTGCTGATTTTGCTGATTTGGATTTGCATTTTCTGGACTTAGACTATTTGGACTGCACTCTGGTCGGCTCTTTGTTATGACGATTCAGAATTGTTTGCTGATTGGACTACCTTTTGGTTTTGGTACTCTGCCAGTATCTGTTTTTGCAATCTGCTGCTTTACGGAATAAATCTTGTTGCCTCTGTGCTTGTGTCTGTATTGGTCTGAACCTGACAATAGGTCAGTAGTGATGAATAAAAAATGTGACATTTTCTGGCAAATAAAGGAACTCAAATGGTGAACAGACTGTAAATGTATTTGTTAGTAAAGAATACTGAGTGTATTTTTAGTAAATATTAAGTGAATAACATGCAGATGTAGAAAACAAATCTTTTGACTGTTAGTGTTTCTAAATCCCATGTTTGAAAGGCACTGCCAAGGGATAAAGTTAGGCTGGGACATGATCATGCAGAAGTGAATTATATTTGGTACATAAACCCACACAAATATCATCAGTGCACAAATGAAATGCATAAAAAATGCCGGCTATTGGACTTTTAATAGGGAGCTAATTCGTTCACATTTACCTGTTGAATAATTCATCAGTATTAAAGAGCAGTAATTATGTAACCCTGTTATAAAGTCTTGCCAGTTTGAACATTGTTACAGCGTTGCCCACAGGCAGGTGAACCATCAGCAGGATTCTGGACACCTTCACATATTCTACAAATACATCTCAGTTTCGGCGGTTCAGTCAGATCATAGAACATCTAATGATCAGTGAATGTCTATGAACTCCATTAGTCTGTGGGTCAAATACGGTCAGTGTGAGAACTGAGTGTTAAAGCAGGTAATTTGGGGTCATTATTGAAAAAGCAGTCATCCATCCTGGAGCTGTAAAGGGTCAGGTGCACTAACAGCACACACTCTGACCGTGTGTTTTATATGATAATACACACAGTTAACGCTTCATGGGCACAGAAAACAAACTAGACTTCTCTTCTTCACACATGTGAGGCAGGACGTAGTTAAACACAGCAGGTGTTATTGGAAGTGCTGCTGATTTCATATTCAGTTCAAGAAAGATTCTCTGCACCCCAAAATTCAAAACAATTACATTATTACAACATAATAACACAATTACAAATCACACTTTTACAACACAATTACATTATTACAATCACACCATTACAACACAATTACCCTATTACAACACAACTACACTATTACGATCACACTATTACAACACAACTACACTATTACAACACAATCACCCTATTACAACACAACTACACTATTACGATCACACTATTACAAAACAATTACACTACTACAACACAAGTACCATATTACAATCACACTATTACAACACAATTACCCTATTACAACACAATTACTCTATTACAACACAATTACCCTATTACAACACAACTACACTATTACAATCACACTAATACAACACAATTATCCTATTACAACACAATTACAGTTACAATCACACTATTACAACCCAATTACACTATTGCAACACTATTACACAATTAAAATCACACTATTACAACACAATTACCCCATTACAAAATAGTTACCCCATTACAAAACAATTACACTATTACATTTTACCCCATGACAACAAAATAACTATTCCAACACCATAACGCTAATACGAAAAATAACACCTTAAACAACTAGATGCATTTCCGCAAGAAAATGTGAAGTGTGATTGTGTGGTTGCTATAAAACCACAAACATTGGCCTTACGGGCAAGAAAAAGTCTGTGTAAAAAAAAAGCACCAGAGATTCGAACCAGCGACTTTCTGATTCAGAGTCCAGGGGCAGCTGGTGGCCTGGTGATTAGGGAGCTGCCCCTGCGATCAGAAGGTCATAATAATAATAATAATTATAATAATAATAATAATAATAATACAAATAAAACTTAAGAAGACGGCATCACATTAAGAATGCTATTACAGCACACAAATGCTCAACACTGCTATTACAACACAATTACAGTATTACAAAGCAAATACACTATTACAGCACAGTAACTGTTTTACAGCACACTCACACTATTAGCCTGCATGAGGATTACATTATTACAACACAGTTACACTATTAGTTTACTTACACTACTGGAGCACAACAACCATATATTAATATAATGATATTATAAAAAACTCCCCTGTTACAACACAACAACTCTTAACACCACTGTCTCTTCCTTACTGAACTTCACTGTCCTGCTTCTCTAAACTCTACACGTCCTGTGAGTCTGGCTGTCTGCTCAATCTGGGGGCGGGGCCAAACCCAGACAGTACTTGACCAGTACCTGACCAGTACCTGACCAGCACAAATCATACAGATCAGCTTAAAGCTCGGGCTGGTGCAAGAGATGGATTTATTTCTTCAAAAAGCCTGAGGCAAGTACTGGTTTCATACTGAATTATAAAGTGAGTGAATTCCACACATGCCTGATATCAGCCTGACCACAGAGTTCACCTGAGGACACGTGCAGACCCCGACTGCCAGCTCCACACTGAGCTTTATTCCCAACACAGTGGAGCAGGGGAAAATTGTGCATTGGAGGCATGTGTGTGTGCACCTGTAGTGTGTCCTGGGCACGCGGTACTGCACACGTACAAACACACACACACACACACACACACACACACACAAACTCTAATATTACTGTCTGTCTGCGCGTATCTCTCCTTCTCTCTGCTCAACTGTGCTTTCTGCCAAACAGCTTGTGCCGCTGAGATACCAGGCTACGTTGCCAGGCGACAGGTACCCATTGTGTTTCCTTCGGTTGCCATGGGAGCGGAGGGTGTGGTTTTAATAAAACAGGTACACAGTGTCTCTGCCGGCTGCTCGTTGTGTCTCGCACATAAATAAATATATACATACACACCCTCACCCACACACACACACACACACACAAACACACACACACAAACACACACACACACACACACACACAGAATCTACACAAGCATTCACAAAGAAGAACACACTTGCCCGGAGGCAGGAGTTGGTCACTTTGGTGAGGTGTTTTGATAACCAGTACCTTTGTGCCTGGAAGGATGGCCTTGTAGACTATTTAATATTTTATAAGAAGGCCTCCATCCCGCAAGAAACAAGTTCTACATCCAGAATTAGGTGCGATGAAAAAATGTCCACTGCCTACTGCACAGAGAACCCGGCCTCTGCTCCACTGCGCCCAAGAAAAGGACCAGGATCTCCTCTTCGACCCGTCACTCAGACAGCGCCCTGTAATGGGGATTCATAATAGAAGCAGAAATGATCTGGCCGCAGGTTCATTAGCCCATGGAATGGCATTCAGCAACTGAGATAATATTCATGGTGTTATTCATACGAAAGAATCATTAAAAGAATGTGCAGGCAATAAAGTGCAGCCTCTGGCTGAAGGGTTCTGTTGAGCGCTGGGCTATAAAAGACAAAGAGACGTCTGCTTTTCTTGGAAAGTTTCCGATTAAAGAGCAAAGGGAAGAGAGAATGAACATGTGTAACCGTCCTTTACTCGAGAACAAAAAGTCTTCTACCTCTTATCTAATGAGTGAGCCATCCAAGCTGTTCTCTCCATCCAGACAACTACCAATCTTTTCTATTGAAAGACATAGGGTTTCCGCCGGTCGGTGAGTACAGCGTAATTCCCGCCATTCTCCCATGGTCTTTCTATATTCTACTCTCACCTTATTCTACCTGTGAAACCATTCTATTTCAGCACTCTGACTAAGATGAACCCAGCGAACCCTTTTACTGAGCTGCTGTAATCCTACACATCTTTCAGTTGGAGATGAATCAGTGCACTTTCCAATTCAGGCTCCAGAGTGTTAGCACGTGCTCTCCACCTTATGACTGGCTGACCCCAGACCCTGTGACCCCGACCCCCAACAACATACATGTTACTCAGTTACCTCGTCCATCACAGTGCTTGAAAGATTTGTACAGTTTATTCAGACTAACCTTTAAAACTGAATGTTGATAATTAGATGTTCGTTTTCAGAGATCTGAGGACAGACATTTGTCAGGCTACAGTCCAATTAAGACAACTGTATCACACTACAGTCAGTTCAGACACAGTTTTGTCGGTCTACAGAAGATTTTCTCAGTTTACAGTTGGGTTCGAAGACAGTTTGCTTGTTCTACAGCCGGGTTCAGACACGATTTGGCTGGGATACACTTGGGTTCAAACTGAGCTTGTTGGTGTACAGTTGAGTTGAGACAAATTTGTCAGTCTACACGTAGATTCAGACACAATTTTGTTCAGACAATAGTGTCGGTCGGTCTACAGTAAGGTGCAGACACATTTTAAATGAGTCAGTTCTATTCATTTACAGCCAATACATGCAAAATTTTATTGGTCTGAATATTGGTTCATTTTTGTTGAGGCAATTTTGTTGACTATAGTTCAGACACAATTCTGGTTCATACAGATTTTGTCGGTCTACAGTTGGGTTAAGACAATTTTGTTGGTCTATACTTGGATTCAGATACAATTCTGTCGGTCTGCAGTGTGATTCTGACAATTCTGTTGTGCTTGAACAGAGCTTCTGACAAAATTTTATTGACTTTTTTATTAACAGTAAGGTTGAGACAGAATCTTATTGAGTCATAGTCAGACAGGGTTCAGACTGATCATTCCCTGAGATCTCAGAATATTCTCAGGCTATGTTCGGGTTTGGTTTCAAATTTCAGGGCTGATTGACGCTCTACCCCTTCATGGCACCTTAAGTAATTTTTCTGCTGGAAACCAGCTGTCTCTAGATTCACAGGGAGGTGAATCCATCCCCCATCCTCCTAAAATGGGCCAGAAGTGGGCGAGTTTGCACCGCTGAGTCACAGGCCGTTCAGAGGTGTAAGTCTTCAGCTCCTCCTCGCAGCAACATTTTGGCACTTGGTAGCTTACAAACCCATCCCTTCTCCACGATCCTGATTGTTAATGACAGAGTCCTTGTTGAAGGAGCTGTCACCATCAAAGCTGCTTATTGAATAGTAAACTGCAGAGAAGTGCTGTCAGTTGATGAACCTCATTATAAGTTGATTTGACATCAAAAACTGGGCTCAAGCTTAAAACAGGAATTGTAATCAGCAAGAACTGATGTGTAACCACAGCTTTACACACTAATACCTGACCTACACGTGTGCCTCTAACATAAAATGTATTTTTTGTATATTTTTAATCACCACATTAAATTCAAAGAATATTAAGATGTCAATGATCCATGAGGGCTTGAAACATAGACCGAGCCCGTGCCACAACATACCACATTACTCAACTTCAGCACAGCAGAGTTCGCTGCAGGTTAACCTAATTTAGCCAATACCAGATTAGCTTCCTGTGTATGGAGGTCACGTGAAATAATGGTGCTGTCAGTTGTTGCCCCATCTTTCACCCTGTTCTCATTACCGGAATTCTCTGTTTCTAAACTTGGCATCGGTGGAACAGGTGTTCGAGAGGTAAGTTTGGCTGCAGTTCCCAAAAAATGAACATAACCCTTCAGTGGGAGAGTTTTTTTTAACAGGTTTACCCGTTGCTATGTGAGCTTTTTGCTCATGCACCAGGGTTCCTCACTAAAATATGATAATCATTCCAAGTTGCAGTGTGACACCAGAATAGCTAAACATCACCAATCGATGTTGGTGTTATTCGTTTGACTTTGACTCGTTTGACAAGATGTTGTACTCTTGAGTGTCCTGCATAGCACTTGCTCCGTCTATCAGCTGTTCAGACACAGCCCGAGTTATATTGCTGTTGAATATTGTGCTATAGTGTCCTTGCATGCACAGCCCTGTTATGGTTATCAGAGATGGTCCTGACTTCCCTGGGGGGCAGTGCTGATTTCCCATTAGGTGGGAAAGTGTGGGCAGTGTTGATTTGTTGTTGGAGGTGGTTTGGGTTGGGGGTGAACCTTTGATTCAGTTTGAACACAAATTCATGAGGCCCCCAAACAACTGCCCACATGCCTTATGGTGAAACTGCCTTTGACAGGTATCAACTTTCATGAAAGCAGTGGCGGAGAGGACCACACTCCAGCAGAAGTACTGTTATTTCAGAAAAATGCACTTCGGTTATTTCAGAACATGTGCTTCAAGAGATGCAAGTGTACTTCTTCCACGGAGCTCCTGGAGAAAATATAAAAATGTCATTTATTTCCGAGTGCTCAAACAAAGGCACTTTTGTCACCTAAACATGTGACTCCAGCTATTTTCTTGCTGACAGGTTTAGGATATTATTTCATGCAAATTTAGCGACGTAGTACCACTGAAAAGCACTCTAAGTGGTGCTCCACTCCTGGGGGCAAACAGCAACCGAAGTGTGTGCAACCAGTTATCACAGAATCTGCACGAGACATCCATACCTGCTGGCATGGGAATAATGTCATTCTAATACGGAATGACTTTGCCTTCATACACTGAACCGTGAGGTTCTCGCTGACCTGCAGGTGAGGGTGTACCCCGGTGGTCAAACACTGCAGGATTTGTGTTTGGAACCTCTTTAACCTTTATCAGGCCTGTTCAAACAGCACTGCAAGTGACAGAAAATTGCTGTAGAAAGTGTAATAACAAGGACAAAGGTCTCACATACACATGCAGAGACGAACGAATGCTGTGTAGAACTGCCATATGAGGCTGGGGGAATGAGAAGATAATTTGTCTGGGGCTGAACGCTGTGTACACAAGAACCGAGGAATGCTTATTTGTTTTGCGGACTGTATGTGTGTGTAGTCAGAGAGACTGATGCACCGTATCTGCAGTCAGAGAGACGGACTGATTTGCTGTCAGACACGAGAAATACCGTGGGTTAACATGAGGTATTCTTTCTCAGCTCGAAGTCTAGCTGTTCTCAAACAGCTACAATTTTTCTTACATTTAACATACAAAAATATACATATGTGTTTCTGGCGCAGGACAGTGAGTAGTTCAGCGCTTGCTATCACACACATACACACACATACACACACACACACAAACACATATGTATATATATTAGTGCTGGGAAAGTTAACGCGTTATTATCGCGTTAACGCATGATTTACTTAACGCCGACAATTAATT